>ML110331.1:16277-49430 GCA_003697995.1 Taxidea taxus jeffersonii | reverse complement strand
GTGGGAGCACATGTGAGAACACAGATCCTTAGTTCTGGCTGCTTGTTTGCCTGAGTGGTTGATGGGTTGCTTAGGGGAGGGGGACATTTGGACATCTCTCAGGAAATCAGAGAAGGTGACATTTGTTACCTTAGACTCTGTAGGTGGAATTTACTATCAGTTCATGAAACTTCTCCCACCTGAACGTGAAGATTTGGGGAAGGTGGAAAGGATGAGATAACTGACAGGAAAGGGGTGCGGCTAGATATTTGAGCTAAGGACCCAATCCACAGCTTCTGCCACATTTTAAACCAGGAGCTCCAAATCTTGGCTACATATTAGACAGTGAAAGAGGAAGGAAGGAAGGAAGGGAAGGAGGGAAAGGAAAAGAAGGGAGGTTAGGAAAGAAAGGAAGGAAGAAAGGAGGGAGGAAGGAAAAATAAAACCCCTACAGTACCTGGGCCCTACCCACACCAGTTCCATCAGAATGTCTATCGAGGATTATAGGTTTCCTTCACATAGCTAGATTTGAAATTAAGGCAAAGAGGCATTCTCATACTGGGGTATATATCTGAGTTAGAAGTACATCGCTGAGGTGAGAAGACACATTTACCACCTTGAGAATGGAGATGTGATGGTATTCTGAGGGATTCCATTTAGAACCTCAGGCAGCATGGGAGGGATGAACAAGGAACAAGGCCTGTACCACCTGATGGATGGTTTGAGCCTAAAATAAGACAATAGTGGCCATGAAACTGAGGAGGATTTTAAGAAGCTCCTTTTCATACCCATTAAGACCTGCTGTGTGAACATTGAATTTAGGGACATGGAGGGGACAGGTAGCAGGTGACTTTGCTGCTTCTTTGGGCCACAGGAGATGAGCAGTATCATCCTGTGAGATGGGATGCTCTGGTCCTTTCATTCACTGAAGGAAAGGGAAGTGGAAATGGGTTCAATTGGAACATGCAGTGCATGTTGGATATACCAGGTCTAGAAGTTAAGAGAAATCTGGAGTAGGGAGGGCCAGTCATCATTTGCTGAAAAGATGGTGATTCAAGATACAGAATTTAATAGGACCTCTTGAGCTCCATGTAAAGGTGGAGGCACAAAGACCATGGTTGAAGACAAGGGAACGCCTCTGTTGAAGTCATGGTAGTGACAAGTGATTGCAGTAAGATTGTAAGTGGCTCACATCGGAGCACCAACATCGTTCTGTGATTTAAACACACTCCCTTGGAATAATGTTCCCATCTTATAAGAGAAAGGAAGGGAAGGCTTTGATTTTAAAGTAACTAGATGACTAATTCCAAATTGGGTTAGTATCAACTCCTTTTCCTTTGGGTTCACATATCTGCAGGACCAAAGAAAGAACTCTGAGTGAGGTTGCACTTTTGTGCTTCATGAGTAACTGGATCTCTACAGTGATTAAATATCCCCATGACATATGTGTTTCTCTGAGCTTGAGCATAAAGAACATAAGCTCATTTAATAAAACCTCCTTACAACCACAATCCAGAACCAACTGTTAGTAACACTGGAGTGAAAGCCAGAATGTAAGCGCTGTGAAAACCAGGTCTTCCCCGAGCTGGCTTGAAATCCCCAAGAGCTCAGGATTTGGCAGCATGCTGGGATTAAGTCCCAAGAGGTAGGGGTGGAGGGTCCAGTCAAAAGGTCATTTTTATGGGGTTTTATTGAAAAAAAGAGGGCAGTAGAAAGGTTCTCTATAACAGGTTTTCTTTTCCTTTTCTTTTCGTTTCTTTCTTTCTTCCTCTCTCTCTTTCTTTCTTTCTTTCTTTTTTTTTTTTTTCCTGTGACAGGTTTTCTAGACTGGTTGGTTATACAAGACACTTGTTTTTAGAATAGTGATCATTGAAAATCCATTTTAATTATCTATTAAGATTCTTACAATGTTCACTCATTAATTGCATTTTTCTTTTCATTCTTGCAATGTACCTCCATCTAAACCAGGCTTAGTAGACTGGAGAAAAATTACTAAGAGCCATACCTGCCATTCAAGGCCTTGTCTAGTATTTGAATATTTCAACTTTCACACTAATTGACATAATAATTTGTATTCTGTTCCTTAGGAATTATTCAATACTAAAACAAATTAAAACCTAACCATTTCTTAAGTTTACACTAATACATATGTCTAATATTTTACTCACTATTCTTTACCTTGAACTTATTTCATTTCAAAGTCCAGACAAATAAATTTTGTGTATTAATTGATTTAGTTGCCAAATTCTAAAATTCAACAAAATCAATTAGAATTCATCTTACCACTTTTTCTTATTCCATCTTATGGTACTTTTTGTTATACTCTTCTTTGACATACTTTTAAAAGATTTTTATTCTTAAAATATAAACAATTTTAAAAGAACTTAGATTATTCAAATAAGTATAAAAATAAGTAGGGGCTCCTAGATGGCTCAGTGGGTTAAGTGTCTGACTCTTGATCTCAACTCAGGTCTTGATCTCAGGGTCCTGAGTTTGAGCCCTGTAATGGGCTCCACGTTTCCTATGGGGCTTACTTATAAAGAAAAAAAATAAAATATCTCCTATGATCTCTAAGCCCAGTGAAATTTTTTTATTAAGTGTTGATATGTATTCTTTTCTCACTATATCTATATAATATATTCTCTTTTCCCCAAAAGTGATTACAATGTATGCATAAAGTAGTATCCTTTTTAAACATACCATGGGTAATCTCTCATATCATTCAGTATTTTTCTATTAAGATGGGTGGCTGAATCACTTCCCATATTATCACTTATGCTACCTATTTTCTTGCACAATGTTTAGAATGGTTTCTTCCTTGTTGCTGTCACAAATAATTCTGGATTAAAAATGCTGTGCACATGCCCTTACTTAAACATCTTACTGTTTCCTTAGGATAAAAAGATTGCTGGGTGAGAAAGTATAGTCAGTTGAATAGCATCCCCCAAGACTTCACGTTCACCTGCAAACTCAGAATGTCATCTTATCTGGTAATAAAACCTTTGCTGCCGTAATTACATTAGAGACCTTAAAATGAGGTCATCGTGGATTTAGGGAGAATTGAAACACCAGTAACCAGTGTCCTTGTATGTAGAGAAGACCAGAGGTTGGTGGATGAGCCATGTGAAAAGAGGTGGAGATTGGAAGGACACACCACAAGCCAAGGATGCCTAGAGCCCCCACGGGCTGGGAGTCAGGCAAGGACTCTCCCCAGAGACTCCAGAGGGAGCATGGCTCTGCTGACCTTTGATTTTGGGCTTCTGTCTTCCAGAATTGTGAAAGAGTAAACTGCTGTTGTTCTAAGCCATCGAGTTTCTTATAATTAGAGAAAACTATACAGGAAGAATGATTCTTTCCCCTAAAGCTTTGAACTAATATGTCTCTTGTGTTTTCAGAAAAAAATTTTACCTATTTATCTCTTTCTGCTGTGATTAAAAACTATTGTTTACCAGCCAAACAAGAAATTGAGTTTGATGCTGCAATAAAGCTTCTATCTCTCTGTGTTTGCATCGAAATGGGGACTCCTGTGAGTGACAGAATATGATAATTCTAATGACTGTTAGGTCATAGACCATGACCCTAAAAGAGTCACTGAATATTTATTAAATCTTACACTTTAGGGATGGTGGTTGAAAACGCACATTATAAAGAATCTGTCCGTAGCAATACATAAATTCATAACTAAATAATAAAGGAGGGGGAGAACCTGCCCTCCAGAACTTCCCTTCTTCTAATTGGGAAAGAAGAGAGGGAAAAAGACACAAAAATTCGCAGGGCTACCCTGGTAACTTTAAATCCGATGTCGAAGCTTCCGACACCCAAGTGCAGATCTCTGTCCCAGATGTCCTCCATGCACCCTCATCCCCATACGCCACGCGCACCTGGCTTCTCACTTGCTAATGACAAGCTTAGACTCCGCGTGCTGTCCACCAAACTCACCATCATCCCCAGACTCGTTTCCCCTGCAACCTTCGCTCCCCCTGGCAAAGGCAACTCAATTGTCCCACTTGGCTTCGACCAAAGACCAACCTTGGAGTCATTCTTCATTCCTCTCTGTCTTTCCGTATTACCCTCCCGTGATGTATTTCTGCCGCTGGTGTCCGAGAACATCCAGAACTTAACCACTCACCACCACCTGCGCTGTGGACACCATATTCAGGTCACCATTCATCTCTGCGTCAGGTGCTGTTGAAGTCTTCGGATTCCCTGCCTCTCCATCCATCCCACGGGCATGCATGTGCACACACAAGTGTGTATGAGTGTGTGGTGTGTGTGTGTGTGAGAGAGAGAGAGAGAGAGAGAGAGGACAGGCCATCATCTGTTTTGCTTTGTGTTCAAGTTTTAATAGCTTCTCTGCTTCTGATCAGTTTTCCTTCCTTCCTGGTGACAAGTGTAGTCAAATCTTTTCTTTTATTCCTTTTTTTTTTCTTTTGAATCGTGGACTCTTTCCTGAACATTCGACTTAGTTTTCATATTTCATTAAACAAGGATTGATCCTTCATGGGACTACGCAATTATGACAGCAGATTGGAGCACTACAAAAGAGTGCTAGTGAGACTCTCAACACCCAGGGGAGCTGAGGGCACATTCCCCCTGGCGAGAAGCTGCGTAGCTTTTGTGGGAGGGACCCCATGCTTGTGCGGGGAACTGGGAAGGAGAGCAGGAACCCCTTCCGTTCCTCTTAGCAAGTTATAGGGTTTTAACAACAAGACATCAACTCAGAATATACAGCTTCTTTACTGGCAGAAGACTGAGACCCCCTGAGTTCAAGGAGCCTGAGAGAACCCCATGGTGGTACCATGGAGCTCCTGGCTGGAGGCAAGGTCTCCAGTTCACAGAGCTGGGGGGACCCCAGCACCTGCGATCTGAAGGGAGCCACAAGAGATGGGACCATTCTGGAGGCGCGGATCCTATCCCGACACTCTTGAGGAATAAGCAAGGGTATCTGATGGCCCTGCTGGGGCTGAGTCAAGCCCCAAGCTCCAGGCCAATCTGAAGGGCATCTCCACACACTGCTACTCTGAGCCAACTGAGTGCACCACCTCTTGCCTACATGCATTTCCCAAGTTGTATAAACTGGACGTGATAAGAAGAGGAAGACCTTCTCGACCAAGTGGCTGGGTACTGTGTTTCCTTCCAGTATTCATGTGGCAGGGTCCTCATTTGGTTTTCACCCAACAGATGGAGACGTACATCTGTTTTCCATCCCTCGGTTACCAGAGTATCAAGAGAGTTCAGCAAACTCAGACGTTGGGCCAGTGCTATGTAAGCTGGAGGGAGAGGAGAATGTGGGCAAAGGACAGAAGGAGTGGATTCTGCTGGAGTCCCAGAAGACCCAAGGGCCTTAGGGTTCTGCTCCGCAGTTTAGTGCACTGGGACCTGAAACAAACCACTTAATGGAGCCTTAATATCCTTGCCAGTGGCTCTGCTGTTTCCCACCTAAACACTTTTTCTCAGAAAGGGCTCAAGGCCTGGTTTTGCCAATAATTGCCTCAGGCCAAGGATAAGTCACAGTCCAGTAGCACACAGCTTTCTCCCTCCTGGGAAGTCAAAGGACAGAATGCTTTGAAATGCAAACTCTCCAGAAGCAGGAGTTTTCCTCTTGCCTCAGGTAAGATTTCTATCTGGAACTTTACTTCCACAGTCCTGTCTGAAGAAGGGATGCTTCTAGGGTGGCAGAGGAAAGCAAAACAAGACATTGGGAAATCCATGGATTTGGGCTGTGTGAGGATTCTCATGTTGCAACAACACCTTAAATGCACCCTTAGATTTATGGAGCCAGAAGGGGCTTCTGGTCCCAGGGAAAGTGCTGGGCACTTAGCATGATACAAGAGGGGATGGGAGGGCTGGTGTCCAATGCCTGCCTTGGATGGTCTCACAGCCAGTGAAACCTGAGCTCCTGCAGTAGGAATTCATGAAATTAAACATATCTTCCTTAATTTCCTCATCTGCTAAAGGGGCCCTGATGTTTTGGGGCCTCAGAGGCTCTGGGAGCTCCATGGACCAGCAGCCCCAGGGTGCAGAGCAAAGCCCAGGTGCCCATCATCCTCCATTTCTCCCCAGAAGCCCTTGGGGCAGACTCTCCATTTTCCTCAACCTCTACCCCAGCCCTGCAAATTCAAGCATGGAATTCAGTGCTTTATAGGCTACAAATGGTCAACATTTGAACTTCAAAGGGTCTTCAACATCATTGAGTGCAACCTCCCCATTTTGCAGAGAAGAAAACAAAGACCAGGTGGACACTGTGCTTTTCTGAAATTCTGTTCGTGTGTTATCAGACCTCAGGCTCCTGGGGTCTTCTGTTGTAATCCGAAGCTAGTCTTTGTATTACCATATTGGACTCCTGGACCAATGTCTTCCTCTTGCCTCTCCCTGTTCCTCTCAGATCCAGAAATTTCCACAGCAGAAGACTTTCTCTAAGTGATTATCCAGCTGTAAGAAGGGGATGAGGGTAACTCAGAGGGGTGTGTGGTGTGAAAAATCCACAGAAAACAAATCATGAATATCAAGACCTCTTCAAAAGGTCAAGCTTTTTACATTCAAAAGGTTTCCAGTGAGGAGTCAGGGAGAGATTTGCTAGAAATGCATTAACATAAAGCCCTTGTTCAGAAGAAGCTGATTTATTCATAGGAGAGAGAGCTTCTCTTCCTAAAAACTGACATGGTTTTTCATGTAATCCCATTTTTCGTCACCTCCACACTTTGGGGTTATTAGCAGGTTTTTTTACGTATTTAGCAGGAAGGGAAATTGAAACTTAGGAAGGTAAATAGCATAGGAACTTCAAATTTAGAATATTTACATCTTTTCTTAGTAGTGAAGAAAGGTGATACATGTCTCAAAAGCCAAGACTCTTTGTTTTTTTTTTTAACTTTTTAAATAGCCGCTGTCCCAGATAGAGTCCGGCCCGGGTCTCCGGACCTCACAAGATACACATGGTTTGTCCTGTTTCCTCTTTGCCTTGGTTTAGAGGCTCCCCATCTCCCCACATTTCCTCTGTACTTCCTTGGAAGTATAGAGAAAGTGTGAACTAGATCAAAACACAAAACCTGGTCTTGGTACTATGTCTCCCCAAATTATCTTCCAAATGCACCTTAATCACTGACCTTTTGGTGTACTACCAAAGCAAGACATCAAAAGCAAAAAACATACAGGATGTGGACCCCTGTAAGGACACACATACCTAAGAGCAGATGCAGCCTTCAGGGAATGAGGAACCCCCGGCCCTTGACCTCTGACCCTCCCGGGTCCCAGGGCCAATGGCTCCCTGGCTGTCTGCCCTGCTGGGGAATGGCCATAGCAGAGAGCCTTCTTTGCCAGACATTTCCTGGCTGTTTGGTGGACTGAGTATTTGTGCTCCCCCAAATTCATGGGGTACAGCCCTAACCCTCCATGTGATGATTTTTGGAAGTGGGCATTTGGGAAGTGATTCAGTTTAGATGAGGTTATGGTGCCCCAGGATGGGGTCAGGGCCCTAATAAAATAAGACACCAGAGTTCCCCTTCTCTCTCTCCTCTATGTGAGGACTCAGCCAGAAGGCGGGTCTCTGTAGCCCCCAGAAAGAGGACTCGCCTAGAACCAGACCCGGCTGGGGCTCCCTGACCTCCGACTTCCCGCATTCAGAACTGTGGGGAATAAATGTGTGTTGCTAAAGCTCACGTCTACGGCATTTTGTTACGGTGGTCGGACCTGACCCAGACCCTGTCCTCAGTCACCGAGATCCATGTCCAGCTTTTCTGTGTTCTCACCCCAAGGATGGTAGCCCCGGCCACAACCCGTGGCAGCACCAGCCAGCTCAAAGCGCTTTCCCACGTTGGCCAGAATGAGGAATCTACCTAAATATGCTGCCTTAGTGTCTTTCAACCACGTCTGATTCTTGACCGTCAGGCCCGTAGGAGCTGAGACATCCACCAAGGATGGTCAAATGGCCTTGTCCTGTGTCCTCTGTGGCCTCACCATGTGCAGAGCCTATGGTTTCCTTGAGGTAGATGTGGAAGGTGGATGGAAGTGCCTTCTTCTCCAGACTTGGCTTCTCTCAATATAGTCCTTCGTCATGTGGGATAATTTCTTTTTAACAAGTGGAACAGGAATAGATTTAACATTTAAGCCTTCAGAAGGCTTTTATCCCCTTTATGGAGATGGAAAATGAGCTCATTCATTCAAGAGTTTTTTCTTAAAAAGGGGGGATGTGCCAAGGCTGGACTTTTTCTTGGGCTCCGTGGTAAGGTAATCCATTTTGGATCAATAGCTATTGGTTCATGATTAGCCATTGGTATTCCCCATTAAAAGAAAATTAGACTGTCACCCAGAAAATAATACTTGAACCACGTTTCAATTTCCAAGAAATCTACAACAGGGACAGAATATTAATCAGATTGTGCTTTGGGGAGGTGAGGCTAGAGTTATAAATATTTCCTCAGGATGTATGATATAAGGCAATTCGGTTACTGATGAGGCATGAATGCTTCTAATGGCATATTCTGTAGGGTGATTTATTTTAATTGTCACTCTGGGACCTGTTATTACACAGTGTTAGGATGGGTCACTGCATTAGAAAATTAAAGCTGATGAAAGGCATTCATTTTTAGCCTGTTTGTAAATTCAGGCTTTGGGGATAAAGAGATGCTGACTGTGTATAAATTCCTGCTTGACCATTAATTCAGCGTCTGCTACCTCTTCCGGTGGTGGCCCTTCTGGGGGCCGTGAGGTATACACAGTTCTCACTGCCACGGGGTCTCCTGTACTAGTCACTGCTGCTTCTGGCTAGAATGCAGGGACTGTGAGAGGACGCAACGCCACTCACTTGGGGGACAGGTGCTCTCGGGCTCTGCGGGTAGGTCTGAAGTTGACTGTCCAGAACTGAGCCTGGATGAGACAGCAAGGAAGGTGGCTAGCCCTTGTTAAAGTCCAGTGCCGGAGAGGTACATTGTGTTTCGTTTCAGCCCTGCCAACTTCTCTGACCTCTAGCATCTCCTAAATTGGATGGTATTATCTGTCTTCTACAAAAACGAGTTCAGAGAGATTAATAAACTTGGAGAAGCTTGCGCAGGTAGTAAAACACAATAAAATAATCAAGTTTTCAATGGATATTTGTGGGGAAGGAAAAGACCCTTTGTAATACTTTATTTGTTGCATTTTAACAATAAATGTTACATCACTCGCTGTATATGACATTAACAGGACAAGTTCTTATAGAACACCCATCCTGTAGTCCCCCCACTAGAAAATTCCTAGAAAAATCTGCCTGCCTGCCTTCCTTCCTTCCTTCCTTCCTTCCTTCCTTCCTTTCTTTCTTTTTTTTTCTTCTAAGTTGGTCAGATAGGGCCTCTGGGTGAGTGTAGACGATGTGAGGAGGGAGAGGAGAGGGACAACAAATGCCCAGGACTCAAGCCAGAGTTCTGAGCAGAACCCTCCAGGTCTGCAATTCCCTGGCGCTCACACAATAGAACAGAAAGACAGTGATGCATCTTGGAGATCAGATATGCAGTTATTCATTGTAGTTTGGGCTGAAACAAATCCATCTTTTGTGTGTGTTAAAACAGAAAATTGCCTGCAATGTACTGTCTAGTCAGTTTTGAAAGCAGAATAAGAAAGTGAGATGTCAAAAATCCTGCCTGCTATTTACATAATTACCAGATTAAGTAGGCATTGTGTAAATGCAAATGAGGTGCAGGTGCTTGCCTCGTGGAGATCACCCAAATTATACCCAGATTGCCTGGAAAGATTTTTCCTTCGGTGTCATCTTGTTGGCATAAAGCTCCGGAGTTTGAGAAACGCTCTTGGAGGGACGGCCACAGCAGCTGAGCGCGAGCGGACCAGCCTGCCAGCTGTCGCACGCAGACACCCGCCGGCCTCGGGGTCTTCAGACCATCCACTTGGTGGCGGACCCGGTGAGATCGCTCCTCAAGGGCGCACCTCCGTAACTCCTCCTGCCGCACACAGGTATTGCACTGTGCTTGGGCATTAAGTTTTTAATTACACTGAACCAGTCAATCTTGAAGTGTTCAGCCATTAATTTCTATTACATCTAAATTAAACTCTTTCATTAGAACTCATCCTGTTGGCAGCAAAAATTCTAGTATCTCACGCCTTTTGGTAAAAAGGTACAAAGTACATGCCTACTACCGTCTTGATTGGGTTTCCGAACACATGGCAAACATCCGAAGCCCTGCCTCCCTGGCTCGAAGACCTTTACTCGCACATCGAGCTGACCCACCTTTGAGTTCACACTGCATATGACGCTCCTTGGGTACTACTGAAATATGGAGATAAAAATGGCAACCGTCCATCCCAGCTTCCTTGTAGAGTCCTACTTTTCCATGCTATGTTTCTTTGCAAAACAGTGACTCACTGAAGACCCAACCAGAGATCATCCACGATCTGCATTCTTGAGAGTTTTTCTTAAATGAGAACTTCATCTAAGACAGGGATTTCTTCAATTCAATTTAATACACCATGGCAGTGAGGGTCTGGCTGTCCACACTGCTGAGTTCATTTTGCCTTTGCTGGCTCTTCTTCAGCAAAGGTCATCAAATTATCTTCACTTAGAACTGTCTTTTCCCTCTAACTGCTCTGTTTCCTCCTCCAGGGAACCCATTCTTCTGGCTCCTTCTGTTGCAGACTCCCTGTCACAGCTAAGGATTAGTTTTCTCTTCTGTTGCCCACACAAGTCTCCCCTGTACAAGACATAACAATCTTCCTTTTTTTTTTTTAAGATTTTATTTATTTATTTGACAGACAGAGATCACAGTAGTCAGAGAGGCAGGCAGAGAGAGAGGGAGGAGGAAGCAGGCTCCCCACCGAGCAGAGAGCCTGACGTGGGGCTCGATCCTGGGGTTCGATCCCAGGACCCTGGGACCACGACCCGCACCAAAGGCAGAGGCTATAACCCACTGAGCCACCCAGGACCCCCAACAATCTTCCTTTTAAAGTGTGTTGTATGTGCGGTGCTTCCCACCTTCCTTCAGCTCTAGGTCCTTGTCATTTTCTACCAAGGGCACCATATCTGAGGGCCTCCTCACTGACAGGCTCCTCCCGCACCCATCCACCTCTCCCCTGCGGCCAGATCCTTCCCTTTTGTCATTTTCTGCCACTCTCTTGCTTCTCTGTCTCTAACACCCTCCTGTCTGCCTCAAAGCTTTTCCTCACGGCTTCTTTTCCTACAAGAGCCCAGTGTTCTCAGCACTCTCTCCTGCTGTCTTCGTTCTCTGGACTGATATGTCCTAGAGCTTTTTCATCCATCGGTAATCTCTGCGTTTCGTCTGTATTTCTGTCTCACACTAAGTGAATAACACACAGTCAAGTAACAGGGAAGTTTGCCCACCATTTTTACTGCTTCTATGAAATATGACTCACGCTCATGGGGAGTTTTTAATGTGGGAGGCAGAGCGTTCACAGAGGTGGACTTGTGAGCAAAGGACGTTTGTTCAAGTAAGACTGAGTGTGGTCACCGGGCAGCTTTCTGCCTGATACCACCACCTTCCCAACCTGGCTGGGCCATTTGCTGAACTGAATCTGATTCAGCACATGAACATCTGTAAAGTGTAGAAGACGACAAAATGTGTGCTGTAAGAACGCCTCTTCACTTTCTGTCTATCTTCTCTTCGTACATATGATTGCATAACACTCTATTCTTTGTTTCTCCTCAAAGTCCCGGCCAGACCGGACACTACGTCTACCTTTTAGAAACTTCTAGAAGCCACTGTCATATTTATCATTACATGGGGGAGACACTGGATACGGCGCTGTCACTGATTTCAGTGGATCATATGATCTACTCTGAAGACCTTGGACTTCTCTTATTTCCTTGAGGAAGATGAGGTAAAATGTCGATCCCAGACTATATCTCAGGGACCAAGGATTCTACTGAGTGTGTCTTATTAGTGTCTAAGCCTCTCATCCTCATATCTGCTCTGTAACACGTTTTGTTGTTGTGAGTTCTTATTTAGGCAGCTCTGACGGTGGGGAGTCAGTTTTTCTGCCTTCTCCCCAATTAGAGTTACCAGATTTAGCAATAAAATACAGGGCACATAGGTAAAAATGTCATTTTCAGATGAATAATGAATACCTCCCTATATGTATGTCACAAATATTGTGAAGTGCTGGGGTAAGTACTCGGGACATACTAACACTGAAAATTATTCTATCTAAAATCAACATTTCTCTAGATATCCTGTATTTTACCTGGCAATCTTCTCAATTTCTCTTCCTAAGTGATTGGAACTGGGTAAGCCTTTCCATACAGTCATCCCATACGTGTAAAGCCGGGTCATGTGCTATGACCATGAGTGGCATAAGAAGCTGCCTTCAGTTTTTCTTCTGTCTTTTGATCTGGGAATCTTGGCAGGGCCTTTCCGCTACGTTTTCATCTGTGCAAACGCATTCTGATGACCCCGGAGCCGGGGGGGCTACCCTTCCATGCATGCATTCCTCCACTTACTTCCCTTCCACAGCATGCTCTGTTCGATGTTCCCCTCATCACACGGATGGGCAAGTTATTTCTGCCTCTTTGCAGATGTGATCCCACCACTTTCTCTCTGTGGTGTAATTGCCTCTGTCTGAAGACCCCTTCTTTAATTTCATCCGGAGTATCCAGATCTGCTGATGGAGACATTTCTGCGTCCTGCTCTGACTCTCCACCGATGGCTGTCTATGTTATAGATAACCATCAGATACTTCTTCATTTGCCTGAGCCAGGTGAGCAGATCGGGAGAATCCATCACTGTCCTAAGGAGCCCGCACGGGTGGCCTCTCTGGAGCCCCTTTCTCTCCCTAGGCCTGAGTCTTGGCTTCTGTTTTCCTGGTCCTTCAACAGAAGGGCATATCCTCCCAGAAGACTGGCTCTTCTGGACTCTTTTTAAACTGTAAAATAAGGAAAGTATACTGCTTAGGGGACTTTTAGGCATTCTAAATGAATTTCTAATTTGAAAGTCTGTCTGTGGTATATCTGAGAGAAATATTGCCAAGTATTTTTGATGTTGCAAGTGGCAATTTAGAAGAAAACTTATCACTTAGAATTCCTTATGGGTATCCCTATGGAAATGGAGGCTCACACAGCATTAAAAGGGTCTATGCTTACACACCTAAAGTTTCCTTATGAGGTTTCCTAGAGGCAAGGGCCATCATTTTGGGGGCTTCTTTCATCGGCCTCACAAATAATCATGTTACCACAGTGAAATGGAAAGTTCTTACCCTCTGATGGCTAAACATTTCTATAAATTACATTTTTAGATCTGTGGAGGTTTAAAAAAAATCTCTACTTAATGATTGGAATTCCTCACTTCTAAGATCATTGTGATTTGTGATCTGGTTTTCTTCTTTTTTTTTCAGTTTTATTTATTTATTTCAGGGAGGGTGGGGGATGCAGAGAGAAAGGGGAAATCTCAAACAGACTCCCCACTGAGTGCAGAGCTGGACACGGGGCTCAATCCCACAACCCTGAGAGCTGAGCCAAAGTCGAGGGTCAGCACTCCACCGACCGTGACGCCAGGCACCCTGTGATCTGCTCTTCTTCAAACAGTTTATGTAGAGATGGAAGAATGGTTTACGCACCTCAAGGACTAGAGTGTCAGGGTACATCTTTTAGTCTTTCCACAAAGGCTCCACCACGAATGGGTGACATTTTTCTTAACTGTTCAGTGTTTGATTTTGTTCATCTCTCAAGTATGAACAAAACAAACAAACAAACAAAAAAACTTGCTGACCTGACTACTTAATGTGCACGAGGAGGGAAATGGTAAAAATGGTACCCTAAATTTAATGAGACATTGTTTCTATTATCATTAAGACGTTGTCATTCCCCTCATGAAAGCGCATTTAGAATGTATATCCAGATCTGAAAGGAATTAAAATATATCCATCCCCCCTCCAATTCTGGCCCTCACCCCCAGACTCAGCTCTCTGGAGGTTCCCAGCAATTACCTGTCGCAAACCATCTCACGGATTGAAAGGCTTTTCCACACGTAGCACAAAATCCACGCGCCATCCAATACACAGACAACATATTGTATGAAACAGTGTGAAGGCTGAGCTGTCGTAACAATGAGACCCCATGCGGCTTAGGTAAAACCCAAACCCTGACGAGGGTAAAATAGCAGTGGGCCTGCTTCTCTTCATCACGTGGGGACAGAAGGAGCTTCCCATGTGATTGCACTGGAGCCCCTGGGGGGAACTTCTCCCTTTTCAAATGGTCAAATCTAGAAATCATGCATTTCCATAGCCCTATGTTTCTGTGATCAGAAAAGGGAAGGAGGATACGTAGAAGCCATGCCCAGTGTCTTTGGGCCCAGAACAGAAAGTGGCAGTGTCCTTTCTGCTCACACGGCCACACTGCCTCAGGGACGAGAGACGTGAAAACGGTGCTTGGCAGGCCATGGCGACTCCTCTGACACTGCTCCTGTGGGAGGAAGGGGGCATCTCGGCCATGAGAGAAATTAATTTGACTCCCAAAGCTTGTTTTTTTGCCTCATTTGTTTTGTTTTTTTCTTCTTTTTTTCTTTCTTCCCCATTTTGTCTGCACATAAATCCTACTAATAAGGCCAGGCTCTAATTCTATATCTTTTGTAAATTCTTGGGTAATTTTTTCCTTTGAAAGTGATCCGCTGAATCATACCTGTTCTTCAATGTCTGGCGTTTCTCATTCGGATTTCAGTGTTGGCTTCCTTTTCCTGAGATGACTTTCTTCGGTCAGACTGTAAACACGTAAAACAGAGAAATCTGATTGCCTAGAGTCATACATTGTACTTTGAGGCTTCTATTGTGTGTTTCACATGGTAAATATTAATTGTAAAAAGGAGCTACCTGTCAGTGGTTGTATTTGTGACTCTGTTATCATGAAGCACATGGCTTTGATGGTGTCAGAAACAGGGAGAAAGAATGGGGTCCGGTGGGGCTGTGAGATGCAAACACACACACACACACACACACACACACACACACACACACACACTCTCTCTCCTTCAAACAGATGTCATTTCTTCATTCTAGTTGTGCTGGATGGAAGTCCCCTGTTATGAGTTGAATTCTCCCAAATTCATATGCTGAAGTCCTAACCCCTAGTACCTGAAAATGCAACCTTATTTGGATAAAGTGTCTTGACAGATGATCAGGTTCGGATGAGGTCACAAGGGCGGGCTTTACCCCAATCTGACTGGGTCATAAGAAGGACAACTGTGGACACAGGATACAGAGAAGGGAGGCAGTGTGAAGACACAGGGAGAGGATGGCCATCTTCCAGCCTGGGAGAGAGGTCTACGCAGACTCTCCCTCCCCACCTGAAGAAGATGGAGGCTCTGCCAAGGCCTTGATCCTTGGATTCTCTTCTCCAGAAGTGTTAGAGAATGGTTTCCTGTTAAGCCACTCAGTTAAGATACTTGTTGTAATAGCCCCAGGAGACTAACCTATCTCCAGCTTCACACATTCCTGAGTGTTCTGTAGAAAAGAGCCTGCTTCCCTCACGTGCAGCTACCCTACAGCTGGGTATGACTTCAAGTTCAGAACTGTGCTGTGGGGCAGAGAACCGCATGGTCAGAACATCCTGCTTCCACATGTCACTAATTAAGATAGTTTTCTTTATTAATTTTCCTAGGTAATGTTGCATATATGTATGCTAAACCCAGTGGATTAGGCCCTCTTTATTATAATGGTCCTTTTCTGGCCACATGTAGAGTGTTTCCCTTTTAAATTATTTTCCTATTAGTGGTATTGCCTTGGCAAATTAGATAGGAAGAATATAATTACATTCTTTCAAGATTCTGTTTAATTCCTCTGAGCCTGCTGAAACTTTTTCCTGAGATTTGTGAAAAGCTTTTCTCCCTTTCAAAATGATCTTTTTAAGCCATAAATAAATGCACATTTATAGAGCTAAATGCCCTGCCATGCATTTCTGCAAAATCAGAGGACTATCTCCCTCCCATGATTAAATACTGTTTCACAATTGCGAGGTTGGAACGGACCAGGTCTACAGCTTTCCAATCTTGTCCCCTTAACAAAATTAGGTATGGCTTTCTTCTAATAAAAATACTTATTACTGGGGTGCATGGGTCAGTCAGTTGGGCATCTGTGTCAGCATAGGTCATAATCCCAGGGTCCTGGGATCGAGCCCCGCACCAGGCCCCCTGCTCGGTGGGGAACCTGCTTCTCCCCCTCTCTACCTACTGTGATCTCTCTTTCTCTCTCTGACAAATACATACATACATACATACATACATACATCTTTTAGAAAAAAAGTCTATTCCTCATAATAAAGACAAATCCTGTAGCTTTAAAAATCGCAGTAAACTCTCCATGTACTATCTGCCATGCAGTTTGACGTACGTCCCCCAAATTGTAAAAATGCATATCTTTAATTAATGACTTCACTTTCCTTGAAGCTCCCAAACCAATTGTGAATTTCTGGCTGCAGCAAATGTTGGTGCAATGAACTCTCGTCTGTTTGGGTCTTCTTCCACTTAAATCACAACTAAACTTATCTAAGGGAGAAAACTGAGGCTCAAGATTCGGGCTTTTTTCTTTTTCTTCTTTCTTCTAGTATGCGATGTGCATTTGCTCACTGTCTGGTAGGTTTAGGGTCACAGAGCTCTGGGCGTGGGACTCCACGGCAGACACAGAGAAGTGCTGTGAGGCTATGCAGGATGACTTCTGGGATCCTCAGATCATTCGTGGACACCAGGATTAAATGAGGTTAATGAGAAAAGCGTCGGCGCACCACTGCAGCGAGCATTAGCCATGATGGCCGGCAGCATCTGCTTTCCCTCGTCCTTGCCATGACCACAGTCCAGGATGAAGCTTGCCCTTGACCATTTCGGGCATCAGGCTTACCCTGCAATGTGTTTCTGGTCAAGTTGCCAGGTGAGTTCCTGAAGTTAACCTGGCTGGGAGAGTGTGTGCTGAGGTTTCCACAGCCCAGCACCTCCGTGAGGTTGGTAATAGGCTCCAACAAGAAACTGATTTCCCCCAGGATTTCTCAAGTACTTTCTGACAGAGAGGAAACAAGAGATTTTTTTTCTTTGTCTTTCCACTGGCAGAATCCCTTCTGTGAATCACTCCTGTTGCTTCTCCATTTCAAACTTGTTTCCAAAATAGGATAGGTAGAATTTCCTCACACAAATTGCTTTACCTTAGGACTGAACAAAATTGCTTTCTTAACAATAAACCTAGGATTTGCATTTAGGGGTGGCAGGAAGACAAGGGATCAATCATTAGTAAAATGTCAAAAGGTGTCACGTGATGCGTGTAACCCCGTCCTGCCACATAAATCGTTAGAAATCCCTTCCCGTGGGAATATGTGTCTCACAACTGTGAGCTGATCGGGACCAAAGCTGAGCAGATGTGCTGAGAGTAACACAGGAAATAAGTCATTTGAGAATGTACTTAAATCTTCCTGAATGCCCCTGCCTCTCAGTAAAGTAGGTACCAGGATTTTCCTAGATCAAACTGCAATAATTTTTGTCTACCTGATGTGCAAATCACATTATTTAAAATACTACTTGAAAGAAAATGTTTTAGCTTTAGTAATTATATTAGTCAAATAACTGGAATAAAAATGTGAGGTCAAAATTGGAGGAAGAAGTGTGTAAGCATCACAACCAAGTTAGATATTTTGAGAGTCACTTAGGATGACTGGTATTTTTGTTTTTATCTACTTTTTCTCTATGTTTCCTAAGCTTCAAATCTAGAGAATATTTTTTTTTAAATCAGGTGTCTTGAGTTAAAATTGATATCCAAAACCATGCACCATGTTTGGTGACAGTTCCGGGAATTTTAACAAATCATAGCTATGAGTGACCACAACTAGACAGAATCCCAGCACCCTCCCAATTGCCACCTGTTCCCCCATCCTGGGGTCCTCCCCACCTCCAGTCCCTGTCAAAGTCTGATCTGCACCCCCACCTCCATGTTTTGTGAACAGAATCGTACAGTAGGGAGACTTTTGAGACTGGCTCCCCATTATTAGCATGGCACAGGGGACGCCATCCATTTGTGTAGGGGCCAGCACTCCTGTTCATGAATGAGACACACTGCATCTTGTGTTTGATTCTTTATTTACAGTAGAAGACATTTGGGTTGTTTTCAGTATTTCAAAATTATGAGGAACAATGCCACAAACATGTATGTACTGATTTTCGTGTGAACAAGTTTTTTCCTTTCTCTGGAGTAAATACCGATGAGTGTTCTCGTTGGCCACGATGACAAGCGTGTGTCTAAATTTGTAAGCTGCCACCAAACCCCTCCAGAGTGGCTGTACCGTTTTGCATTCCCATCAGCAACGAGCGAGGGCCCCAGCGGTTCCCCCAGCTAAGGAGGACTCAGTATGTTCAGGTGCGTCTCTTTCATTTCTTAATTTTAGCCTCCTAATCGCTGTGCATGGTATATCATTTCAGTTTTACCTTGTAGCTTCCTAACGGATAGTGAAACCAGTCATCTTTTTATGCGCTTACGTGCCATTGGTACCTTTTCATTTGTGAAATGTCTGCTCAAATCATTAGCCCATTTTTAAGTGTCTTCTTTTTTTCTTAACTACGCAGTTTTGAGAGTTCATTATGTACTCTGGATTTAAGTCCTTTATCAGATGTTTTCTTCCCAATATTGTGTCATAGGCTGTGGCTGGACTTACTATTTTCTTAGCAGGGTTTTTTGAAGTGTGATGGTTTTTAGTCCTTATGACATTCAGTTTGTCAATTTTTACATTTAGTGATTGTAACTTTTAGTGTCCGAGCTAAGGAATCTTCTGTTCCAGGACTGCAAGGGTTTTTTCCTCCAAAGTTATCTTCTGGAAATTTTATAACTTGAGGTTTTATATTTAATTCTATGAGCTATTTTGAATTATTTGTGCTTTCTAGTATAAATGTAGGGGTGGAGGTTTTCTTTTCTTTTATAAATGTTCAGCTATTCCATCTGTGTTTGTGAAAGAGATTATCCCATTTCCATTGAATCATATATGTACCTCTGTCAGAAGGCAACTAGCCGCACACGTGTGGGTCTATCTGGAGACCCTCCTTCTGTCCCTCTGATCTCTGTGTCTGAGCTTGAGCGGCTATCATAGTCTCATTACTACTGTAGCTTTGTAATAAATCCTGGAAACAAGCAGTGTGAGCCCTATAACTTAGTTCTTTTTCTTTTTTTCAAATTTCAAAGAAATTTGAGATTCTTTGCTTTCCATAACTTTTGTTTAAGATTTTATGTATTTATTTGACAGAGAGCAGGAGAGAGCATGTGAGAGAAAGCACAAGCAGGAAGAGCAGCAGAGGGAGAGGGAGATACTCCAAATAGCTTTTTTAAAAAATATTTTATTTAGTTATTTGAGAGAGAGAGAGGGAGCGAGAGTACCTGCATGTACAAGTGCATGGAGGGGCAGAGGGAGAGGGACAAGCAGACTCCACACTGAACGTGGAGGCCATGGCAGGGCTTCATCTCACAACCCTGAGATCAGGACTTGAGCCAAAACCAAGAGCCAGATGCTCAACCAACTGAGCCATGCAGGCTCCCATCCAAATAATTTTTATAAACAGCTTGCCCACTGTGACACTTAGAAATTCTTGTAGAATGTTTGTTGGGATCCTAATGGGTCTGGGTTTTTGTTTGGGAATCGCTGACATCTCAGCAGCACTGAGTCTTCCAATCTATGAAGATACACCGTCTCTCCACTTGTCTGTATCTTCTCGGATTTTCCTCATCATTGTTTTGTAACTTCTTGTGTACTGATCTTGTGCCTCTTTGGTTAGAGAACACTGTATCTGATTATACCTAAGGATAATTATTTTCTGAATATTCTTGTCTTGATTCTGAGTTGATATTGTATTTCCTAAGTGGGAAAGCACTCTCCATTCAAAGTAAACATAAATGTCTGGGGATCTCTTCATTTTATCAAACAGGGGCAGAGAAAATATTTTAGAGGTACACAGAGAAACAGAAATGAATTTGCATTCATATTTTATCTCATGAATTGTGCTCATTCAGCATGTTGGCTATGCTGCACCAGGAGGTTTATAAATATATTTTTAAATAATAAAGGTTTCCCTTTGAAATATTTAATCTGTGTTTACCAAGGTCATATTTTTTGTTGGAGTGACATTTTAGAAAGTTACAGAGTAGAATGGTGACTTCCCGACCCAAGGTGTTTGGAGTGGAGGTGGGATTCTGTGTTCTTAATTCTTCCATCCATCCGCTGGCACAGTTCCTGCTCAGAGCAGGGTCCTGTGGATCGAGGTTCACTCTCGCCTGAAAACTGCCCTCCTCCAGGGCTTGTCTGCCTGGGATAGCAGTGGTGAGAAGAGACACCACCGTGTTGCAAAATGTTTGGGCATACATACAAGACTGTCCCTGGCACAGAGGACCTGTGGACAATGGAGCAATTCTGGGATATTGGAGGGGGCTGGCTCTCACAGTTCTTACAGATTTGCCAAGAAAATAATAGAAATTGCAAGTCTTTTGAACAATCATTATGCATATAAATACTTAAAAATTGATTCAAAATGATGCAGCAACTGCTTAAATTGCTCATGATAACACTTCAGAGCTACACAATTTGACTGAAAAAAAAAGGAAAGAGAAACTACACTTGGTAGAAATAATGACCCAAATTATGTAGTAATTTGGGAAAGATGGCAGAAGTTATGTCTGATACCTGATATGCACATACGACAAATACACACGTAGAATTTTACCATAAAATGCACTCAGACAGATATAAATCTCTAGAAAAAAGATGTTTCAAAAAAGGAACTAAAATAGGAAAACAGTTATGTTTTCATTGTGCATTATAGGTAAAGCATGAAACAGATTTTGCTGTCGTTGGCTTTGGAAAATACTTGGTAAACAAAAATCCGTCAGCTTCGTGCCATCCAAACCTAAGTCCAGCTCCAATCTCCAGCTTGATCAGTGGCAGGGAGGGCAGGTGCGTTCTAATAGTGCCCAGGGGATGAGCCACAGAGTGGATGTTGCCAAAGGAAGATGAAGTCTGGCCTCGGTGGATCGAAGTGGACACGCGTGGTGGTAGTAAGCCCTGGTCTGCACAGGCAGATGAGTCGGCAAGGAGAAATAGGACTGTTTGTCCGTATCACCATAAATTTACTCAGCATCAGTGGCCACTCCATGCAGGCTGCTTTGCTGATGTAAATTCCTTCATGCCATGGTCAGAGAGTGGAATTTTCATGAAATATATCAAATATTGAGAACTGAGTCAGGAACTGAATTTCTGGTAAAACTTCTCTTTTTTAGAACCATCAAAGGTAGAATGGAGAACTTCTTTTCTTTTTTTTTAAAGTTTTTATTTATTTATTTACAGACAGAGATCACAAGTAGTCAGAGAGGCAGGCGGAGAGAGAGGGAAGCAGACTCCCCACCAAGCAGACAGCCTGACTCGGGGCTCGATTCCAGGACTCTAAGACCATAACCTGAGCCGAAGGCAGAGGCTTTAACCCACTGAGCCACCCAGGCACCCCAGAATGGAGAACTTCTTATCAAAGTCTGTACCTGATGTCCCATAATACCAGGCTGGCTATTGATGGCTTAGATTTCCTAAATTGCTTGTGCATTTCCAGGGTCTTGGCCCCGTGTAACTCGATGTTGTAGTTCAGGGAAAAGAACATTTGAGTTGCAGACCTTACGTCGGTGCACAGGCGGGTGCTCCTGGGCTTGGCTCTGGGTTGGTCTGGTCTAAATTCATATTTGGGATCATCTTTAAGAATCAATGTTATGTTGATATCACAAAATATATCCTCTTAATTTGTTCAGTGCATCTCCTTGTTCTGGGACACAGTTGTTATTGAAGGATGGACCATGAATTGCTTGCAAATGGGAAACCGACAAGGAAACAATTCGTGAATATAGTTTTGGATTCTGAGGCTAACAAAACACCAGTGCTCTTTGGTGTCTGAAGTATTTTGATGCTCTGAGGACTACAGAGGAGAGGTATTTGTATTTCTAATTCTGAAAAATACTATGTAATTGCCAGTCATGTGACAAAGAGAAAATATTCTTTTATGTTGAGGTCAGTTGGAGAATACAGCAAAAGATTCATTTAGGAAGATCATAAACTTACTGTGGTGGGGAGAGGAGCCATATTAATAAGATTAATATAATAATATGCCAACATTTTTTTTAAATAATAGGTTCTGTAGATTTCTCCAGAAAAGAAACATCACCATGAACTGGTATCTTCAGGAAGGACTTCTGAGAGGAGAAGAGTAACACACGGTTTTGATGTTTCTTGGGATCTGGGTCATGCAGAAGATAGCACAGCGGACATGGGAAAAATGACTCACTGGTGGGCACCCTGGTAAGGAGTGAGCACTTTACTCAGTTCAGCAGAAAGATATATTGAGTCTGTCTTGTGTCGCAGGTGCTACACTGTGTGCTAGGGAAACAGCGGTGACTGAGCCTCAAAACTTTGTCCCTGGGGAGGTTATTTTCCAGTGGGGAAAGAGACAAACAAACTAACAGTGATCTGAGTTTTGCATAAATGTTATTGTAGGAATAAGGGCAGGCAATCCAGCAAAACATAGAAGGGAGCATTTAATCTAGTTGTACTGTCATCACTTGGAGGAGAGCATCTCTATGGAGACATCTTCAAGGGGGCTGAGAATGACGCAGAGGACAGTGTTTCAGGCAAAAGGGGGAAAAAAAAAAAACATGTGAAGGGCTTGTCTCCAGCACATCAGGAATCATCCTGAAACTTGAGAAGTTCACAACAGCTGGAGCTTAGGGATGGGTAATGGGTGGTAAAGGACAAATGACCTTAAGGCCCCGGATTAAACCTCACTAAGATATTTGAGCCACCTCGTCCCAGCAAGGTTAGATCTGCACCTTGGGAGCACCGCTTTGATGGAGGGAGGATGAGCTATACCTGTATTCCGAGAGACGAAGGAACAAAGGCCTTGGAGCAGGGGAGACACAGTAGAGATGACGGAGAGACAGCAGATGTGTGAACACCGCACACAGAGATTCTAGGGATACTTGAGAATGGAAAAATGAATCGAGTATGACACCTGCTTCTGGCTTGGACTCCTGGATTGAGGTTTGCATCATTTACTATTTGGAAAAAAAAATCATAAGCATCACGAATCTATGTTGTTCATCAAACATCCAACTCAGGCAGCACATTTGCATATATTTTTACAAAAAAAAAAAAACAAACCCTGAGTTCATGATTTGGGAGTTATAAGCACATAGGTATTATCCAAAGCCATGAGAGAGAGAATGATAAATGCCCACGATGATATGCTGCAGAAGATGCACACGGAGGTGAAGTGAGGCATGGGGCCACTTGGGGCAGCTGCTGCCTGCACCTTGGAGTTATCTTTATGAAGCTCTAAATATAGAACTACAGAGTTTCAAACAATCTTGTAACTAGCATGGAAAGCACTGTGGGCCCTGCCTTCCCCCTTTCAGGAAGCTGGCATGATGCACAGTGATGTGAAACTCATGCTATCACAGTTACAGATTTAATTGTGGGCATTGTTGGAAAGGGTACAGGTAGGCCATCGCCAGAGTCGAGAGAGGCAATAAGGATGTGAACAGGAATGGTGGCCAAGGGAAGAGGGCAAAGGCAGAAGGGAGAGAGTAAGACAATATTTCTGACCTACATTAGTTTTCCTCAGGAATTCTTCTTGGGTAAGAGCAAGCAAAATAAAATTAAATAAGCTGCAATGATAACGAAGTGAGTGGTGTCCTCCCGGATGCAGAATTCTAACGGTCTCTAGAGTGGGATCATCAGCAGTAAGTTGAAATCCCAGGGCATGGGGAAATAGCTCTGGGCTTCTAAGAATACCCAGATCTGGGATTTCAGGCTGTAATGCCATGTATTTTTTTCTTTTTTCTTTTTTTTTTTAATGGCACAGAATTAGCCATGATCCCTCCTGAAACCGCCCACAACCTGAGTTAGAGTAACTACATGCCCATTCCATGGAGAAGATTCTTTGTAATCCATGGGTGTTTCTAATTTGTTTGTTTGTGTAGATGGTGTGTTTAAGTAGCATCTATTTCCTGCTCTAGATCTGCTCCCTGGTCTAGGTATTGCTTCTAGAGCTCACACTGCACACATCAGATTCACTGAGATGATGCCTGGTCTTTGTTAGTGATTCTCCTTCAATCAGATCTAAATAGTCAAGCATTCCTTATTTGGATACTTTTTTTTTTAATTTGTAGATGAATACTTCTCCATAAGTAGCAGAGGACTTGGGTTTTGAGTTTGTGGGGCACAGTCACGACAATTTTTGGTTGGGTTGCATGAACCCTTAGGTCAATGGATCATGTCTATGGGAGTATCTTGGACTAAAAGTGAGATGGTAGAAAACACAATTAGATTTTTTTTGGAAGTCTCAGTACTTTCCTTCTACCATCTCTCATGCCCCACAGGGGCTTGGGTCAACAACAAAAATATCTGCTCTTTAAGTTGAGAAGGGCTTTGAGAGGTCACAACTCCCCAATTCCTTTAAAATGCCAATGCTCCTTGCATCTCAGTAAGGATGAAACCTACCCTTTCAATGCCTGGGAACCTGTCTGGGTGTGGATTTGGGAGTCGGTATATTAATTCAAATCCCATTTAGGCTAATTTTTATCTGTGCAATTTATGAGAGTTTTAGTCCCATGGGGGGGGAAACAGAACTGATAATCATTACAAATCAGGCTCTTCTAGTAATTTATGCATATTCCTAGCATATGTAGGTTCTCTTCCTGCCTTCAGCCCAATTTCCTGCAGTAGTAGATAGCACCTGCCACCGATTAGTAAGCATAGATATCCCAGTGTCAGTGGTGAGTTTCACATGCTTGTGATTTCACATATTTTCAAAAATGATAAAGCATTATTTTGAACAAGGACAGATTTATTTCATTGACCACCCCAAGACATGCGGAGAGAAGCTATGGAAAGAAGTAGAAACTGTCTCTCAGGCAAGTGATGTTGTGGGGGCACAGCTCACCCCCCCATAATCATTTCAGCCTGTAAGTGTCTTAATAAGCTGGAGGCAAGACTTGTTTATGGCCATAAATTTCATCATCCCTGCGCACCCTGGATTGCCATCAACGCTTGGAGAGCTAGGGCTTGGGCAGTTTCCCTGGTAGCATTTCCTGGGACTTCCACTGATCTTTGAACACTTCCTCCTGGAAAGCATAGAAAAGAAAACCTACAGAGAGCGACATGTCTCATCAAAGAGCTCTGGAGCTGGGATAGCATATGGGAGGAGCTAGTCCTGACAAAGTGTGCTTGACTGGTCCAAAGCCAGAGTGACAGCCCTACCTTTCAAGGACAGAAGCTGCTGCCCAGAAGTGTGTAGATCTACACTGTTAGTGGATCAATATTTTCTGAGTCTATGTATGAATTCACATAGAGGGAAAAGCATCATGACATTTATGAAAGCTAATGCAATATACGTGTAAAATATCCACAAAAGGAAATTAAAATCTAATTTCAGACTTTGATATCCAATGGCTGTCTAAAAAAGCAAAAGGCACAACAAATTAAGCTGAAATAATCAAGTGCTGCCTGAAATCATTGATTTGAATCGCACAGAACACATAATTGTCTCAATTGAATAAATTTGCAATCCAAAACAATCCAGTTTTAATAACGAGGCATTTTAAATGAGTCACAGTTATAAAGGCCCAGCTGCGACTGTATTCACCCTGAGATGAGAATGTAATCTTCTGTCTCTAGCAAAAAGCAATTCCATTTATCCTTTCCTGGTGCAAGAGAAATAAACAGGGATTTTAACAGGACCAATCTGTAGTGACTTTTATAGACTGCAAAGCGTCTTCATAATCATCCTGATTTAATAGCTTGAGCTACTAGTTTGTGGCTCCTTTTTTCTTCTCACTAACTTGAGGATTATAATGCTGACAGTAGACAAAATTTGGAATTCATATCCAACATCTAGCTTTACTTTTTCTGAAGAGGTAGAGAAGGTCATATTCAAACCACAGATCTTCACGTGCACACTAGGAGACTTCATTTTAGAGGAATGTTTCATGGAAATGGCAACTTGTGTTCAGACAAACTTGGGTGGGATCCAGGCTCTCTGAGCTACTTAGTGGCTATCAGAGGGATCTTGGACAAGTTACCTAATGTTCATGAACCAGTTTGCTCAGCTGGAAAAAAAAAAAAAAGAAGTGAAGATAATTTTGTCCATAGTCCTGAGCACATGGAAGACATCCAATACACTTTCAGTTCCTTGTCATAAATTAGCCTACATGCTTTGTCTTCGTACCATGAACACTTACCACATGGTTGGCAGAGACCACACTCACACCTTATTTATTAAAATAAATTATACAGATGGGAAAACAAAGGTTACAGATGTTAAGCAACAGTCCCAAGACCCCAGAAGACTAGGACTTAGTGTTCTAACTCATGGTTTGCAGCAACTCCTGAATGACAAATCCTGGGGATCATCAAACTAGGGCTCTAGGACACATGACTTCAAAAAATTTCTATATGCTAGTAAGACAAGAGGCAGGCATTATGCATGTGATATAGACAGTAGGTTCTAGCTGAAACTTGGGAACACCCTTCCAGAAGGCAGGAAGGTTGTTCCTAAGGCACAGATCTGAAGAACACTGTTATGGACTGAATGTTCATGTCCTCCCCAAAATTTGCAGATTGAAATCCTAGCCCCTGAGATGATGGTATTTGGAGGTGAGGCCTTTAGAAGGTGGGTAGGTCTTGAGGGTGAAGTCCCTATGAATGGTATGAGTGACCCCTAGCAAACCCCCTGAGAGCTTGCTTCCTCCCTGTCTCTCTGTCTGCTCTCCACCATGGGAAGACACAAGGAGAAGACAGCCATCTGCAAACCAGCAAGGGCTCTGATCAGACACCAGATCTACCTTGATGTTGGACCAGAACTTGAGAAATAAGTGTTTATTGTTTGAGGACCCCAGGCCATAGTGTATTTGTTGTACCAGACAAGCAGAGTAAGACAGCTATTACCAGAGGAGACCAACTCCCCATGTATTTTAATTCTCAATGAACAACATCAGGAAATGGGATACATGAAGTCATCCCCTGACGGGGGAAGCCTCACCTGGTCCCATTTTTTATTCTTTAATTAAGACCAACATATTTGAAAAAAAATAGGGTGTTTCTGCATGTTAATAGAGTAAGGATCCATGCGACATCTTAAAAAGGTGCCCCTACTATGATCCCACCGCCCTAAATGTCTGAAACTGCTGCACCAGGCGGTCCTCGAGGTGAGGAATGGCCATGTCTGGCACTCAGTGACAAAGTGAAAAGGGCCCCATCCCCTCCACACGGCTTTGCACATCTCCTGACATGTTCAGGCCCTCAGTAAATATTTCTGGAATTATCTGGTTGTAGCTTCCAGAAAGATAATTCTTAGTAAAAAGACCATTTTTCACAGTGTATCAGATGCCTCATAATACTCTTCTCCATATTCCGCTGCAGTGCATGTGTTTTCCCAGTTAAACAAAAACTGTTTTTCTGCAGTCTTGGTGGAATGATAGATCTCATGTAATTTTTATATCACAAAAAGATGCTTTCCTATCTAGTAAATCACCAACCACAAACATTATAAAATGCATCCCAAAGCTGGCAGTTGGAATGACATTTTATAGGTTTTTCATCAGAGAATCATACTTCACCATTATGTCATCATTCTGAAATTGCTTTTCCAAACAGTTAAACTCAGAATCATTTTGCTGATCATCATTGGAAGGCTGTTCCCCTCTTCTCTGGGGTCCACTTTATCCTTGCACGGAGTTCTTGGTTCTATTTTCACATCCAGCTGGCCATCCCCTTTGGGAACAGCTCGAGCAGGTTGTCAGGAGTCCCTGAGGCAGCAGCTCCCACTCTGGGTGGGCTGAGTCCCTGCGACCCTGCTGCATGCACAGTGAGTGTGTCACCGTGGACTAGAACCCTTTTCTTGCATCTTGTCATCTAATTTAGTTGGGTCCTCGTAAGAGTGCTTAAGCAGACAGTAGAATGGTTTTTGTTTTGCCTTGTTTGTTTTGTTTCGGGTGAAAGTGGAAAGTGAGGTCCAGCAGCGGAGGTGACTTGCCCAAGTGCACATGGGGTCCGGGTTCGGGTGCAGCAGGGACAGCGTCCACGTTCTCCTCTTCAGTCCTTTCCTCTTCCCAGACAAGGGGCCATGCTGACTTCTGCACCTTAGCACTCCACTTCCAGTCAGAACACAATGACTGGTTTGATTCTGAATCAAGAAAATGTATTATAAACCATCGGGAACCAGCTATTGGAAAAGCACCTGGAGAGGCCACACCGAGTGAGGTTGCAGGAACGAGCCTCCAGTGGGGGGTGTGGGGCTGGAGGCAGGGTTCAGGGGTGGCTGGAGCGGGGCCCGACCAGGGGAGATGGTCACTAATCCTGGAAATCCAGCACAGCGTGTACACACATGCACACGCACACACACACGTGTGACTGTTCACCTCACACAAGGCCAGAAAGAGCTTGGGTGTGATTCTACCTGTTGGTTTCTTCACTTTTGGAACTGCAGCTTCTTCACCCTACAAGGTAATTGCAGAGTGAGACCATGCGGGAATGTTTGGCTTAAGATTCATCTTGAATATGTTTGTTTCTCTTACTTCTATTCTAGGGTGGAAATTAAAGAATTGTGTGCACTACTTCTTATACTAATTTACTCAATCTATGATCATTTATATTCACATCCTTAAGATCTTCAAAAACAACCAATCTCATTGATGAAGACTATTTCTATATCTAAGGGTAAGAGAGGAAGAGAGGAGAACACTGTGCATCAGTCACTTGTGCACCTGAAAATTTAGGAGAGAATAGGATCATGTTACCTGGATTCCATCAGCACTAGTAACTTCGAATATTTCCAACCTGAGGTCCTCTTTGTTTTATGAAAGTGATGACACTCATTTTGTTTCTTTTTTTTTCCCTGTTGGTTTATTTTAGACTTATTTATTTATTTTAGAGAGAGAGTGAGAGAGTGAGCATCTGCATGTGCAAGCAAGGGGAGAGGGGCAGAAGGAGAGGGAGAAAAAACCGCAAGCAGACTCCGCACTGAGCACAGACCCCCATGAAAGGCTCGATCCCAAGACACTGAGATCATGATCTGAGCTGAAATCAAGAGTTAGATGCTCAACGGACTGAGCCACCCCGGCGCCCCATGCTGACACTCATGTTGAATGCAGGTGCACACAGTTGCAAAACCATGGGCATGTCATAGGACATATTTGATTCTCCAACAATAACTGCATTGTCTAGTTAAAAAATGCATTCATAATTAAAATTAATCCAGAATTAATTAATAAGTATGACAAAATAGCAGAAATTTTAATTTCCTTATACTGTAAAGTGAAAATCATAAACCTACATTTCACAGTCTGTGAAGGTTACGGAGAACTTATGTCAGTTTCTTAGCATTGTTCTGTAACCAACATTTGTAGTTCTTAAAATATTTAGGAAAAGGGAATTCTGCAAAGTTCACAGAGAACTTTTACTGAATGTTTGATAAATGTATAGGCAGAATGAAGAAGTAGAGAGAAGAGAGATGTAGAGGAGGGGGAACACAAAAGAGGAGAAAAGAGAAAGTCAAGTATTTTATCCCAATTGCTAATATCACAGATTGCAAACAACAAAGGGAGCTATTGTTTCTCTCTCAAAGCAGTTTTGAAGCTCAGTGAGGTCTTCTCCCACCATCCCCACATGCTCATGGCAGGCTGCTTATCCAGTAAAAGTAGAGGCACAACGGCTCTTCTGGAAATGTGTAGATTTCACAGGATGACCAAACCACAGGGGATAAGTTCCTCTGTTGTTTGTCAGGGATGTTTCCATGATTTGATTCTGTATTGGTCCTTAATTGTTAAAAGATCTTCCAAAGATCTTCCAAAGCTCCTATTGTGAAACTACCCAATAATCCAGTGTGTCCTTACCATGACTCTTCCAGCTCTGGAAGCTGCAAGAGTCCTGGGATGATCTGCTAGAGGTGAAGCTGCTCACTACACTTGGCATCTGAACAATCATCCAGAACATTCCTTCCAGCACAGTGAGGCCATAGAATGAGAACACTTAGGTCTTGGAGGCAGTATTGGGGTCAAATTTAAACCTGCCCTTGAAAGAAACTACACCTTTGATAAATTACCTTAGCCTCATTGGTCTTCCTCTTCATGGACAAAGTGCTACTAGGAATACTGACCTTCCAGGATAGTAATGGGGATTAAACGAGAGAATCCCATATGAACAAGTGATGAACTAGTTGTATGTTCAGTGCACTAAGTTAAATTCTACAGGGGACACCCATGTGAGCAAGGAATCTACATCACCTGTTCCGGGACAGGGGTGTGATCATCCTGGCAGATATATAGATTATGGATACAGATGGTGTTGATGCAGATATCTATAAGTAGTTTCAAAAGAGGAAGACATCCTGCTTGCTTAAGATACCAGAAACACTTTATGGGATTTTTGAGACTTTGAAATGAATCTTAGAGTATAAAGAGCAATTTGAGGTACCGTGAGGACAAGGAAACAGGAAGGAGGAAAGAGGAAAACTTCACACAGAGGAAAGATGAAGCTAAATTTCTTGAGGGCATGGTACAGTTTGTTTGAGATATTGATCCATGCGGTGCTAACAAGGTGTGGGACCTACACAATTCTACCTTGGTAGATCGGTAAAGGGTAAAGGGGCTGGGTGCTGGCTGATGCATCGTGCTTTATTTGCTAGAAACATGTAATTATTATAGAATTTGGAATGGTGTCAGGGAGCAGCATGTCTGGAACTAGACCTTAAAAAGAACAATAAAGGAGCTTCACAAGGAATAGATTCAGCACAAAGGAGGTTGGGGAGACAACCATCCCCATAAAATGTCTCAGATACCGAACACCTGCTTGTGTTTCATGGAAGAGTGCTGGTCCCTCTCTGAAGCACAAAGTGTAGGCAGTCAAGAGACACATGCTCATTTGCTATCCAAGTTAGTATGGATCTCAAACCAGAAACAAAAACTGTTGACTGCATTCTGAATCGAAAGGGGAAATGAGAGACAAGGAAGAGTCACTTGTAGAAATCATGAAATGTTCTTGTGAACTGAAGACAAATGGAAACAGAGGTGACAATCTCTGTGTTACACAGCCTTTGGATTAGAGGCTGCACAAAATATTTTCATTGTCTGTGTCCAAAGGCAATCTTTCTCACCACTGGACATCTCTCCACACCTTTTTTTGTTTGTTTGTTTCTTCTTCCTCTGGATTCTATCCTTTTAAAGAATAATCACTGGATAAGAAGTTGCCATAAGGGAATTGTCTAGTTATATTTTCAGAGCCCAGCCCATCTTTCTTTCTGTCTGCACGCATAATAAAGGGTGACAAGAATGTCCACTGAGCCTTCATGGAGGCTATTGTAGCCTATGGTGGAGCACACTTGCCACCCACTCTCTTCCATAGACATGTACTTCCCACCCTGTCTCTGTGCTGGAGGCATCAAGGGCTGTGCCCTGGGATCCAGGAACCTGGAGTGAGAGGTCTTGCTCTGCCATAGCTTCTAGTTGGATGTCTGTTAAGTTACAGTCAGAAGCCAATGTTTTTCTACCTATGGAAGAAGTATTTGAATAATCAGAAAATCAGAGAGATTCTGAACAACCTGAAAGTCCACACAAAATGTGTGCACATGCCATATGCATTTTCCAGTGAGCAGGTTCTTAGCTTTCAGCTTTTGTCCCCTCATCTGGGTTTTCAAACAAAAAGTAGACCATCTCCATCAATAGACTGTACCGTGTACCTGGAAAGATGTGATGTCAACAGCAAAACCACATTCATTTCCAAGTTCATTTTAAATTTTAAAAATGTCACTTGAGTTTTCAGATGTGTTTCCCTTCTCCCGAGATCTTTATGGTTGTGTGATGTAGGTCTCAGAACACAGGGTGTGTTTTCCAGTCACTGTCCTCAGACTTTCAGGGACATTTGATGCAGGATGTGCTTCTCTAGACATTGAAGAGCGGGTGATGCAGACACACATATTCACACCTGGAATCCAGATGTTGCTGAACATACAGTTGCCTCCGCGGTAGTTCACACAATCACTACCACAGAGCAAGTTAGTGATTCATTATGCTGTGATTTCTCTAAAGTACGATAATAATAGAAAGTCTTTCAGCAGCTGTCAAGGCGGCAGGAGCAACACGCCGCTGCTCCCCGGCACCGCTATGCTCAGTCTGTGTGCTGGATCGCTGCCAGCCCTGCTCGCCTCCCCACCTCTGCGGGGCTCTGCCTTGCAGACTCCGTCTTGGGATAACGTGGAAAAGGCTGCAGTGTACCCCTTAAGAAAGAGGATGAGTGACCTAGTGGAAGCGATCTGCCCAGAAAGACCTTCTGTATACCACAATAGCAAGTGATTTGGGAACAAAGGCACCCACATGTGCAGCGTGCACACCCACACTGAGCAAGGGCTCCAAACTGCCTCCCCCCTGCAAGAGGAAGGTGAGCATAAATCGAGGTAACAGCCATACACAGTTGCCTGCGTGAACACAGGTATTTGAGCTGTCAGTCTGACCCCAGAGCTACACTCCCCAGTAATTCTGCTTTCTATATTTTTTTCAATCCTGCATGGATATTATTGTGTTTTCTGACAGATTATTGGCCCGTTTTTGGCATAACAAGAGCATAATTATGGGAAGCATTCGAGGACTATTAATTGACATTAGCTGTATCAACTCCTGATACAAAGGAGGAAAAGCATGGCCTTCAACAGAAAAAGGGAGCTTGAAGCAATAGTTATAAGCATCATCAGAACAAAATGAAAAGAAAGAACATTTTGGTTACTGGATGGCATCCGGTAAAATTGTGATTTAACCTTCTAATGGAATCTCAGACGCCGACCTAACTACGGGAGAAGTTTGCCAGGTCATGCAGAGTGCTGCAGAGATCTGTGGCAAGTCTTCCCAGAGGAATGGAATTTAAGAAAAAATAAAACAATAAATTTCAATATGAATATCCAAACCAGTAACACATCTGACAACAGGCTCAGAGAGTATATAATTTGTGCACGGCCATCAAGCTTGTTTGGATACCGTAATATATATATGTATATATACATATATATACATTTATTTATTTATTTATTTTAGGTCTGTGAGTAGATGAGACACAAAACTTGATGTTGAAATCAAAACAAATTAACCTGGAGAAAGTCTTGAGAGAACAATCAAGCTGAAGTCAACAGTGTAAACACTCGGCTGGCAGTACTCAATCAC
>ML110331.1:0-15877 GCA_003697995.1 Taxidea taxus jeffersonii | reverse complement strand
GGACACTGTGGCCATCCCTCAGAAGCCACCTCCCTGCCCAGCTCTGGAGCGGCTGGCCCACTGGGAAGGGGAAGCTGATTGTCTTCCAGGAGAGAAGTAGTGCTTCCTGCCAATACTGACCTCCTCCCATGGCTCCCCTGGCTCCCATTTCCTTAGCTTACTCCTCAACTATCATGTCTCTGTGCTGTCACTCAAAGTAACACCTCCTTTTGTCAAGTATGTCCAGTTCTCACTGTTTCCCCCAAAGTGGCTGAGTGTCCACGGGTCCTTGGACTCCAGGGCCCCGACTGTAGTCTTCATCCCTAATTCTTCTCTTTATTGCAGATATGCGAGATGTCCTTGCCACAGACCCCTGGTAGCATGTGTAAGGGGACCCAAGATAAAGATGATGCCTTGAGAAATGTGGGGAGTTCCCCATTGGGGTGCTCTGTCTTTCATTCACTCAGAGGAGAGAGGCTCTAAGTATCGGCTGTCATTTTGGAAGGACAGGACTGTGCAGAGAATCTTAAATTGCCAGAATGGAACAAAAAAGACAGATGTTCCATTGTCATGGTAAGCAACAAGCACAGCTCCTCTTCTGTGATCAGGAAAACAGTACTTAGGATGATCTGGTCTGGGGAGCTGCTCTTCCCCTCACCCCACACCATCGCTGCTGCAATTTGACACACATGCCTGGGATTCCCGGCTCCATTCTGGACAAACCTGCAAAGGTACTGCTTGAGAGAAGTAAACCCGAAGAAAAATAAGGAAGAGGCTTCAGAATATGCTTTCAGCAAAGAGATGGAGTCTGTCCCCTTGCAGAACTCCTACCATGTAGCTTGAGTCAAAATGAGATTATCTAATAGTTACAAATAAATATGATCCATCATCAAAAAGAAAAGGAGAAAAAAAATGAAAAGGAAAGGAAAGGAAAGGAAAAAGAAAAGATAGGAAGGGAAAGGAAAGGAAAGGAAAGGAAAAGAAGAAATCAGATGGGCAGAAAGCACTGTCCGCCTGCTGCTGTGGTCAGGGCTGATAATCATGTCTAATCACATGCCTATCAGGACAGTGTCGGGTGGGGCACACCGGGCCATCACTTGGTATTTGGGTCACGTCTCCTAGTTCCCAGCACCAATTTGAAAATGATAACATTCATAGCTATTTTTATTTCTCTCCAATGGAACAGCAAGATTTCTCCCTCGGCTCTTTCTCTCTTCCTCTCATGTATTCCCGTATTGGCCTCTGGTTGAACTCCTTTGCTCCGAAAAAGTGCTTTCCTCTGTGGGTTAGCACAGCAGCAGAAATGCTTCCAGTTTATGAAAACTGTGAATTCATACAGCAGATAAAGGTGTCTCTGTGCACAGCTGAATATTCTAACGAAATGCTGAATTGCCAATTAATGAAGAGTGAAATTGCTCATCTTCCAATTACCCATCTCAGAAACCCTTAAAGCTTGGAGTTGGGTCATTTCAAGTAAAAGGAGAGAAGCCTATCTGAACCAAGAACACCTGACTGCGAAAGTACCAGCTTCCGAGTCGTCAGCATGAACTCACCGTGGGCACAGGGAGGCTTCGCAAAACCACTCTTCTAGCTGCACACCGAGCATGTGTTTGGTATTAGCGGAAAAAGATGCATTTGCATTTGCTTTTAGTAAGGTCACAATTTCGCCTGAATTAGCAGATACGGTGTCCATGGATTTCATTAGATCACCGTCTTCCCCAAAGCAGGAGCCAGTGGAGGCTGGCCGGCTAGCCACTCCTGGTGACTCTGGAAATCACCAAGGCTGGCTTGTCGTAAACCAAATGCAAGCTAGTTTATGTGTTTGCAAAACTGATCCATTTCTAAAGCCAGTTGAATGATGGTTACAACGTTGTCTCGGAACCGGGAGAAGAGCATATTTTCTCCTGATGAGATGTGAGTGTGCTCAGAGCACAGAAGCAAAGGTAGAGCAAGGACTGATTACCTTAGCCTCTGAGAGGAGAGAAGGAGACACTTAACCTGGAGGACGCCCGCGGGGTAGGGGACACACAATTTCGTTTGGCAGTGAAAAGCTAGAGTGGATGCGACACGCCTGCGCCCTCTGCCCTCTCCTCTTCCAAACTGAAGTAAGGACTAAGGGGTAAACATTCAAGGAAGATTTCAGTTCATGGCAATGGAAAATCTTCGAAAAGAACCATCATCCATGAAATAAACAGCTCACAAAACTCTGAGTTTGAGGAAGAGGGAAGAATGCTTCCCAACGGGTCCAGCCCCACTTAACACCTCCCTCCTGTTGTTCACAGTCCCTGCTGTGGACACATTTGTCTGAATAAATCATCAACATAAAATACTCTGTATAAGAAAAATCATCAGATTTTAAATTAACTACAGGTGTGTTGCCAAGTGGTACAAACCAACTTTTTTTTTAGTTGTTTTTTTTTTCAGTTTTAACAAAATACACACAATTAAAAAGTTGGCAAACTATTTCTGTCCACCGTAGCAAATATTCACATGGAATCAAGTGGGCAAAACATTTCCTGAAGTTTCACACCACACATAGCTTGACATACCTTTTTTTTTTAATTTTGAAAGTTAAGCATTTATTTTAATGCATTAAAACAGTAACTCCTGTTTTATTTTATTTTTTTAAAGATTTTATTTATTTATTTGAGAGAGAGAGATCACAAGTAGGCAGAGAGAGAGAGAGAGAGCGGAAGCAGGCCCCCCGCTGAGCAGAGAGCCCCATGTGGGGCTTGATCCCAGGACCCTGAGATCATGACCTGAGCCGAAGGCAGAGGCTTAACCCACTGAGCCACCCAGGTGCCCCAGTAACTCCTGTTTTAACAGTAACTTCGTAGAAATAGTTGTGCTTGGACTGAGGCTAAAACCAGAGATGGGCTGCCTGAGAACAAAGTATGAAATGAATATTCACCCTGCTGGCACAAAGAGAAGATAAAAGTGAGGCTGGTCTGCAGACCACAGAAGGTTGACAGGACCTTGGGTCCATCGCAGGTCCCTAAACAGACCTATAAAAGGTCCCGCTCATCACTAAATGAAGTGGTAGATTGTATTTTTATGGGAGGTAGTTTTGGAGAATGATACAAATTTGAAGTTCTGTTCATTAAAAAAAAATCAGAGTTAGAGTAGTACTTTGCTTGTTCTTATTAATGTTTGATGTGTTGAAGGTAAACTTAATTCAGGTTTTTCTGCAACTATGCAGCTGGCTTTGCTCAAAGCCGTGTCCAAGCTGATGTGGGTAAATGTTAAAGGTGATGATATAAAGGGGCTGATTCTTTTTTTTTTTTTTAATTTGACAGAGATCACAAGTAGGCAGAGAGGCAGGCAGAGAGAGAGGAGGAAGCAGGCTCCCTGCCAAGCAGAGAGCCCAATGTGGGGCTGGATCCCAGGATCCCGGGATCATGACCTGAGCCGAAGGCAGAGGCTTTAACCCACTGAGCCACCCAGGCGCCCCATAAAGGGGCTGATTCTAAGGGAGTAGCACAAATGTTGTACAAGATTCCAGATTTTTCCCTCATTGTGTTTCTGTGCAAATAAAACATACTACCTCCTACCTGTTCCAGCAAATTCTGGTTTTCACAGAGAGCGTGGTCACCGCGCAGCTGGTCGCCTCATGTACTCAGACCTAACATGCTCAGTCGGTATTGATTCGAGTCTCACTGAAATCCTGCCCCTCACATCCTATGTTCTCCAGAATCCTGAGCTCATGGTGGCATCACCGGCACTTCCTGAGAATGGGGTGGCAAGACACAGAGGTGAGGCCCACTGTTTCTCTCCTCTGATCACCTGCCTGCTACACTGGCCCGCTGGGCTTCACTTACAAAACACAAGCTCAGACATTCCATCGTCAAGAGTTTTAGGACCCCAGAGCTTTGATGAAGCCTGGTGTCCATCTGAGTGGGGGGTCCCGTGGAACTTCATAGGATTCACCCCATAAAGCTGGCCCTGGGTTAAAAAGCTGATACAAGCGTGATACTTCAGTATCAGAATCAAACTGTTGAAAAGCTAGGACCATTTTGTAAAAAAAGCCCTACTAATGGGGAAGGTATTGTTATAGACACTTTATGCTATTCTTTTCAAAGAAAAGTCCTTTTGATCTAGACCCCATGTCTTGACTTGAGTCAAGGTCATCACCCAAGCCCAAGCTACATAGAACAGTTACCAAATAGTCACGTGAAGCCCATTCATTCCCACTGACTTATAAATAACTCACGGTGTTCCCAAAAGTGCGTAAATTATAGGTCTTGCTGAAATGTTAGCTCATAAAGCTTCCTTGCAGAATCTGCTGTCACCTACATGTGTGGCTTCGGCAAGACATTTAATCTGTTCATGCCTCGGTTGAACTGCATGACTTTTGAAGAGCCCTAGACATCTAATTTTGGGAAAAAAGCATTCTATTACCTTTTCTGGAAAGGATCCCTTTGAACAATTGATTATTTCCTATCCCTAAGCCAAAATTAGATAATCATGTTTTTGTTCACTCTGTGGACCATGCCTCAAATGACAACCTCACAAGCCACAAAAGGAAATGGAAGATTGTGAAGGAAAGTAATCTCACTGAACTGTACACTAAAACATGGCTAAAATGGCAATTTTATGTTATATATATTTTACTGTAACAAACGAGATAAAAAGAGACGAGTTGATCCTGTGTTTTCCGCTTTTCAGATGAATTTGTATGCATCATAATATGTGATTGTCAATATATATCTTGCATGGAGATACCAAGTGGTTTCTTATGTTTTCAGACACAGCAATGGAAGCAGATGTAGCTAAGAACAGGTGAAACAAAATCCTGGGCTCTGAGCTCTAGTCCCAGGGCTCTGCACCATTCTGTCCCACTCTTTGAGAAGAACTCTGTGCCAAGGTTTTAGTCACCATTGTTTTCCCGTCGTTAAAGCAGGGATAACTGTGGCAGAGGAGGTGTTAGAAATTATGAGACTGATGCACTACCTACTGTGCTAACGAGGCACCTGCGTTGTTAGAAATTAGCTCGACTTGTATGGAGCACCTAGCCAAGCCCCTTGGCCATTGTGCATGAGAAGTCAATGCACACTTTCCTCCTATTGCACGCTTCCCTGACTTCAGAGGTCTATGGCTATGACTTTTGATTCTGGCTTGCTTTGGCGTTTGTGTGGATTTTTGTTTTCTGGGGTGGCAAAAGCTGCCTTGCAAAGCTTGAAGTACTTTTTAGTATTATTCAGGCTTCTTCAAGTCCTTCCTTTCTTCATCGCATGCTGTGCCCATGCTCTTCCCGTTCCTAGGACATGAGGAGGAAGCCGGTGACGGTACGCCCTGTCTAAGGTACTGGGGGGCGACTCTGGCTCCAGCCTGGCTGCCCCACCCCAGACCCCGGTCAAGACGGTCACTTCACCACCACAGGCTCCACTGAGCAACCGTGGAGTGTCCCAGGGGCAACCCTTTCCTGTCCCGAGATGACATCCTAAGAACCAGCTTCATCAGGCTGGATCTGCAACAAGACTTTGCTCCCTGCTCAGCTGAAGGGCCCCGTCCCTAGGAGAGACGGGCTTCCCTGTGGCCACACCACCCACGCTCCCCAAGGGGCCAAGGATTCACGTTGAGCTGCTCATCCCGTCTGGGTTGTACTGGAATTAGGGGCACGAGTAAATGAACTTCTGAGAATATTGTGAAAGTGATTTAGGGTTTCACTCTTTCTCTGTATGCGCGGATTCCCTACAGTCAGACTGAGAGGGCCCCAAGCGAGGGGACGTGGGCTTTGCTCTGCCAATGCTGGAACAGAGAGCTGAGTACCTTCGTCTAAAACACAGCTTCTGAAGAGCAATACCCCGCCCCTCCCTCAGCTGGGCTTCGGCCGCGACCCCTGGGTGGCACGGTGACTGGGGGACAGGGTGCTGTCCGTGGCCAGCCTCCTCCCTCTGGCACGTCTTCCTCTTTATTCTCACGTGGCTGACTCAAACATAAATAAATAAATAAATAAGTAGAAATTTAAAAGAGCTTTTTCCAACCAACCTACCTGCTAGTGTTTGACAGGCTACAGTTGTTTCTCCTGCAGGCCGGCGGGGTCTTCAGGGACAACCGAACTCGCACCGTTTCCACTGACACGAGGTTTATTGTTTACCGTCAGTCGCTTCTGCCCCTAGACATTGCTCTGTTGCCATGAAACAGCTAACGATGGAAACTGCGTAGGAAAAGATCATACAACATTAACACTGAATAAGCATATTAAAATTTTAAATCAAGCACATCGACTAATTGCCAGTGTGTTGCTATAATAACAAAACACTTAATTTTCTAGGAAGTTGTAGTATTACCAACAGCGCAATAATGCGGCTTAAGTCGGCTCTGTTTGGAGGCACAGAGCCAGTGAACCTTGTGTTACGCTGTCCTTGGCTGGGGGCCACCCATTCAGCTCAGGCCCAGGTCCAGAGCTCACAGGCGCTCGGCGAGACATCAGCATGGAGCCAGAGGCGGGGCCATGTCCCATATGCTTTTCTGTACGCTTTTCTGTACGCTTTTCCTGAAGACCTGCAAACTGTCACACCCCTATGCAAGGTCCTGTTAAAACTCTTCAGTTTAGGGTTTTAAAGCCTGTGTTGAAGACAGGATTACATTATGATAGGTGCCCTGAGTGACTGTGACATTGAAAAAAATTCTGACTTTATAAAATCATATACTAAAAAGAAAAAAAATAGGGCGCCTGGGTGGCTCAGTTGGTTAAGTAACTGCCTTAGGCTCAAGTCACGATCCCAGAGTCCTGGGATCGAGTCCCACATCAGGCTCCCAGCTCTATGGGGAGTCTGCTTCTCCCTCTGACCTCCCCTCTCATGCTGTCTCACTCTGTCTCTCTCTCTCTCAAATAAATAAATAAAATCTTAAAAAAAAAGAAAAAATATATATATGTTTTTTATTATAGTAATGTTATTGTATCCTTCTGGGCTATTTTAGAATGCTAGGAATATATTCAGAATGCCAATATATTCTTAAAGACTTTATCGATTCAGGAGTATTCCATTTTTTTCCTATTAATTATTTCCAAGTGGACGGCTTGATACACATATGCAAATGCAGGTTTTGTTACTTATGGAAACAAGTAATGATGTAGAAGTGTTGTGGTTTTATGAAGGACTGAATCTTGACTATGGATTAGCATCTCATGAGACACCAATTTTTCAGGTCTATGAGAAAAAGAATTAAAAGAACATTAAATTCAGGGAAGAAATGGCAAACTATGGGGCCGCTCCATATTATAGCCAAATCCCATCACTGCTGCCAGTGGTGACGGTCCTGCAGGTTCCCTGGTCTGTGCGTCGGTGGGAGAGGTGACACAAATGAGCAAGAAGAGTTCTTGGATCTCAGGCTGGCTCAGGTCCTTCCTTGCAAGCCACAGAGGGCAACTCGAGGGAGCCTTTGCACAGTGATGATGGTGATAATAACTTCTTTATAAGCAGGAAGCGGAAAAAATAAATCTGAGGGAAGGAAATAACCAGATAGTCTAAGAGTGTTGGCCTGATGCTTGAGCATCAGAATCGAAGACCCCAAATCCACAGCACAAACATGGACAGGGAGAGCATGGCCAAGCTTGAGAACGGTGGGCCGTGTCATGATGAAGGACAGGAGTGGTCATGTGAGCAGACAGTCCTCTAGGGACAGCTGCTCTGGAGGTCCCTGCACACCTGTATCTGGGCTCCTGGCAGGCTGCAGAGAGAAGGCGTTGGGCATTCCTGATTCTCCTCCTCTGTAAGCCATTATGGCAGGACTCCTTACACGTATTTTTTGTCTTCATGAAATACTTGCTCCTTCCTGAGTTTGGGTACAAAAAAGTGCCCCAAACACCAAAGCTAATGGGAGCCAGGGCTCCTGTTTCAAACTTGGGTCTACCCAAATCTAGATCTTTCCTGAAGGGAATATAGAATCTCCTTCTCATTTTCATCAAAGTGTCCTTGTGCTCTATAAAGTCGCAACAAGAACAGCGATCCAATGACAGCAGCATATAAAGAAAACTTTCTCTTTCCCTGGGCTCTCTTTAGAGTAATTCTAAGCAAGAAGAGGGGGCAGAAGATCATGGCCGAGAGCCAGACCATCAGGACCCTTTACTGGGTGTGTAACTCGGCTCCATTTCTTCATATATGATAGGGAGGTAAGAGTGTCTTACGGGGCTGCTGTATGGAGTGTCTAAGTTCATCTACGGAAGAGAGGGACAGCAGCTCTGGGCACTAAAATCTACAGCTATACATTTTCGTACAACGATGATGATAGTGATGATTTTGCTTCATGTTTCAGATTGGAAAATTTCTCTTTGTCCTTCTCCACATTTGTGCTGGAGCATAGCCTTACAGAGTCCGTCCTCACCTTATCTATTTTAGACTTGTTTGGATGAGCTGGTGAGTGAGGAGGAGCCATGTTGCGAAGTAGCCTGCATTTCAGACCAAGGGCATGGAGAATTATTAGAGATAATATTCGTAGGATCATCACATATTTAATACCTAAATTATCTATTATTTATTAAATCCATCATCAATGAAATATTAAATCCACAGATATGTTTTTATATTTGTCAAATTGTCACGAAAACCTCAGTTGATCCCGACCCTACCTCACATGCAGTAAAACTCAGGGGAAGGAACTGGAGGAAGGATTTCAAAGTTCACCAGGTGTCAGCCCACGTCAGCCCACTGAAGTCAGAGTCTAGGAATCAGGCAGAGAGGAGGTGACTTCCAACGGCACAGTTGGGACCCGAACCCGGGTCTTTGGATTCATCCCCACATGGCACTGTCCCAAGGACACTTTATCTAGACGAAGTGTCTTATCTCCTTTGGAGTTCGTCATCGCCCTAGCTGAGCGGGAGATGCTGAGCAAGGGGATAGGATGACCAAAGAGGTCATAGAAAAAATACTCAGGCATAAGCACACGTATGAGAAGTTTCTTGTGTACGACAAGAAAGGCCCCAAATGAGAATCTCAGATGATTAGAGAGGTAACTTGTGTTGTGACTTAGGACAGGCAACAATCCCCCCTTTTTAAGGACAGCACTTGACTATTCACTCTTTCCTCTGGCGAGGTACTCGTCTCGGTTTCCTAGAGCTATCCAGAATTTGTCACATAATAATATTTCATTGCCAGGAATGCATTGTCATACTGTAATGAAGATCTTTTGAAGTTATCACCAGCTCTGAAGGCGATTGCACGTCAAAGGAAAGAAGAAGCTGAAGTGCCTGCAGAGGCAAATAGCGGAGTGCCGATATGTGGCGCGAAGCAATTACACACGCCCGTCATAGACAGACGTCAATATACTCACTAATAGTAAAATATTTGAAAACACACACAAGTGAAATGTCGATAAAAATCACCTGTAGGATCTCCACCTCAAACACAATGACAGCTTTTACGATAACTACTATTCTAGATCTCTGTACCCAAGTCATATAAATGGGTTCATGGTGCATGACTGTTTGATAAGCCTTATTTTCATCTCATTCCATATCTTTATACGTGACAGCATTTATCAATATAATACAATCTTAAATACCTGCTTAATATCCATTTTAGGTATGCATGAACAAATCTCCACTATTAAGTATTTTCTTTTCAAACCTCATTATTATAAACAGAGTTGCAGTGAATATCCTTGCAGGTAGATCTGTAGGCAAATACTTATTTACCCTTAGGATAGAATCCCAGTCACATAGGATCTCTCCGTGTGCTGGTTATGATTCATGCTTCCAAACAGGGTATCACACGAGCCTCCATGAAGACATTCACCTTCCCGTGAGCAGCATGCGGGGTCCCGGCTTCCTCTGCTCTCCTGCCAACCCGGATCATTTCACAAATGCCCCGTAGTTAATGTGAAAAGGCGCCGCTGGGTTCGGATGACAAGCTTTGTTGAAACGATGTGTGTGTGTGTTTGCACACATGTGTGTATCTGTACCTGTGTGCACATGTACACATACCCGTGTGCACGAGGAAGGACTCGCCAGCGTGTGTGCCCGTGCGTGTGCACATGCGTGTGCCTTACCATGTTCAGATCATGTACTGTAAGAGCACCGTGTTTGCTTCCTACAGGGGAGAGTTTTGTCAGCATGTGCCCCAATCAGGTGGGGAAGCCAGAGGGCAGCACCACCCCCTCGAGCTTCTCCTACCCGAGTGCACCCGCTGTGGGAGGGATAAAGGACATCTGCAATCGTGGCCGAATTGAGCGTCGCTGCCTCATGAACTTCATGAGAAATGTTCACTTATCTCTGATGAGGAAATATTTCTTCAGTTTTATCTTATTATTGTTACTTTTAGAAACGGAACCCCCTGCATGTCCAGGTTCCCCCATCGCTGAGCCCGTGGACCTTCTGCCGCCACGCGGACATTCACCTGGGCTATTCCCTGAGCATGGGTGTGTGACTGTGCATGTCTTTAAGACATGTACAAGTGTGTGTGCATGTCTGTGTGTGCATGTGCGTGCATGTCTGTGCATACATGTGCACATGCATGTGTCTGTCTGTGTGTACATGTGTGTGCATGTCGTTGTGTGCATGGATGTGCATGTCTGTGTGTGCCTGTCTGTGTGCATGTCTGCCTGTGCGTGCATGTGTGCTCATGTGTGTGTGCATGCATGTACATGTGTGTACCTGTCTGTGTGTGCCTGTCTGTGCGTGCATGTGCCTGTCTGTGTGTGTGTGCACACGTGTGCATGTGTGTGCACTGTGTGCCTGTCCGTGTGTGCATGTGTGTGCATGTCTGTGTGTACATGTCTATGTGTGCATCTGTGTGCACTTGTCTGTGTGTGCAATGTGTCTCTAATGTAACAGCATGCCTGCACACAAATTCAGTGTGAATAAGTACCTCTCTTGTCTAGGGGGTCCACTTCCTTTTTTGCTGCCTCCCTGAGGAATTTTCTTGGGAAAAATTCATATTCATCAGGAGACAACAACTTGGCCCTAGGACTACACTGTCTGGGGCTGGCCTCTGAAGGACTGGATTCCCCTCTGATTCCCGAATCCCCTCCCCTAGGGCCACAGGAAACCTAGGACTGTGTGTGCGTCATGTGAGCGAGTCCCCATGTGGACCCTTTCTGCACCTCATTTTTGTAATTCACCAACTCCAAGACTATAGCCCTTTAGCTGTTTTTTTCTTTCCATGAAGACATTCACAAATGCATTCACGGTAGTCACATCTCACTCTTGCTGGATCATTTCCTCCCTTTTGTGAACTGCACAGGCTCCCTCCCCTGCATTTTATACCATCGCAGAAGTTGAGATAATGGAGTGCTTGGCATACAGCAGAGAGCTGTCACTCTGACATCAGAGCACTGTGCGTACCCTGTAGACCCTAACTTTGGGTACAACAATCACCTTCCACACGGTCGGGTCAACTGGGAGACACGTCTGGTCACAGTCACCTGCTCAGACACCAGTTCTGGTTTACAATAGACACATTCTGAAAGCCCCCTTACAGTTAGTACAAATATTACCTGTTCTCATCTGACACCATTTCCAAAAAACATATTCCATTATCAAGAGTTCAGGTCAAGAGACTGATCATCCTGAGGCGTCCACCTGAGGCTGCCCACCAAAGCCTCTCGTAGCACGTTCTGACGCTGGCGCTCCAGCAGAGCCAGGGACCAAAGCCCAGCAGGACAAGGGCCACACGTTGGAGCACGTTTTCCCCTTCCCTCCTCCTCGTCTGCCTTTACTGCAAGAAGACACGCGCCTCACCTGGAAGGATGACTGGCCTCTGTTCCTTCCCATGGCTCTCATGCTCCTTTCCTCCCTGAGAGGGCTCCCCTTCTCATGCTCCTGCTTAGATTCTGCTCAGCCTTGGAAGAACACATCCAACCACTGCACCCGTCCGAACGCCTCTGGGATTCTCAGCAGGAGGCCTTGCCCTGCTCCACAGCAAGAACCAGAGTCCTCCTTCCTACACCCACAAATGCTCCTCTCCTGGACCTGAGGACACCATGACCTGCCGTGTCCGTGTTTGCTCCCTCAGCACATGGTGCAGCAAACTGGACTGGTGTGAGGCTTGGACACACAGCCCTGCTCTTTGGGGGCAATAGAATGTATTTGCTTTATTTAGACCTTCCCCAAATTTGATCCCTTCTGTGAAAAATTGAATGATGCCTACTGTGGAAGATAACCACTGGTTGGCTGATCCAACCCCCTTCAGGAGTGTAGAGGCTGGAAAGAGAGAAACTGGAATTTTCAGAGTAGTTGAAGCAGAAATTACAGATGCACTTGGGTTCTGCTGGTTGGAATGAACCTGAATGTTGGATTTGTCGATGGATCCAAGGGGATGAGACCCCCATTCCTTAGAGGTACTCTGGGAGCTGTCGGTTGCACCATGGCCGTATGCATGGGTCACAGCCTCCTGAGTGTGGCTCCCCTGATGACTCAGGTCTATGTGTTGTCACGGTCCACACTGCAACTTCAGTCCTTCTGATACTCAGTAGCCAGGAAGAAATCCCTTGTGTTTAAATGAGGTGGGAGGGATGGATTTTGATCTGTGCAACTGAAACCTGTCATACAACATCTTCCAGTATGTTTATGGCAATTAAGCAAAACGATGCATACAGCTCCCTACAATAATACTTACACATAACAAATGCATCAGCTTTTTTCAATGGAAAATAATCTTACTTTATTAGTTCCCCATTTCTTAGGTGTGGGATCATTCAGACACAGCTCACTGAGAACAAGGTCCATGGCTCCTTTTTCTCTTCACTGCTCTGAGTACCCACCACAGGGTATTTCTACACAAGTGGCATCCACTGATCCATTTTGAATTAAGAAAGGTAAAGAGGAATAAGGAATATTTTCCATGACTCTGGTACATTTTTGTAGTAATTAAGCTGTCAAGAACCATAACAGGTTTTAAGGTTTTTTAAAGAAGACACAGAGAAAATCTTGTTATTCTTGTTTTTTGTTTTGTTTTGTTTTGTTTTGTTTTACCTTGATGACCAAGTAAAATGCTGAAAACTAATGATGTACATGACTTTGTTTTAATTTACTCACTGAATGCCTTTCCACTGGTGGTACAGTTCGATGACAGGGAGACATAAATACAACCATTGGTCTTGTTTTCAGAAGGTTTGCTCTGAAGTCCTATCTTAAGATGCTTTGTGAGCAACGCCAGAGAATCTTTCTTTAGAGAAAACATATGGTCTGACTTTACACATGCAAGTAGCTGGAAGGGCAGGAGAGCCACCGGTATCTGCACCAGTGAGGGGCCCAATGGTCATGATACAGTCCTACGGATGGTGTGCCCCATCTCATTTGCTAATTTTCTCTGCTTCCTCAAGGGCATAGTGTACCGGCTTATGTACGGTTTCTAGAAACGCTGGTGGAAATTAAGCCCGATTCCTATTTGTTTCTGGTGCCTTGGAAAGAATTATTTCCTGCCTTTATGGGAATGTGCTGCTTCTCTCTTTTCATACGAGACCTCAGCATTGTGCTTCTAGAATGATAACCATCTATTTCTTTCCTCACACTGCCGAGCCCGGAGTGACCCCATCTGACCCAATTGAAATTGATTTTGTTGTTGAACTCCTAGCCAGTGCAAATTAATCTTAGATCCATATAAGATCAGGGAAGCAAGACAGAGAGTACAAAGACCTCAAGTACTGAGGGAAAAATTAGTTCTGGAGAAGGTATTTTAAGTTTGGCAAGATAAATGGTCACAATGACTTCCTTTGATAGACCATCTGTAGCAAGGGGGAGGAGAATGACAGGGCTCCTCACAGAAAGGCTGTAATTTAATAGCCCGATTTCCTGCCTGGTCCTGCAAAAGTATCTGCCCGCTCCTGACAGCTGATAGAAATCACCAAGGCTTTGATTTGGCCCCTAGTGTGGGACAAGTTGAGACCCATCTTTCCCTCAGACTCGTGGGGCAACCGTGTGTTACCAGGCAGGGAGGGTTTCGGGCTCCTCATTAGGAAATCAAAATCCGACACTTTTGCTAAGTTTTCCCCGCTCCCCCGGGGACTGGCATCGCCTGCTCGTCACATGACACCTGGGCGCACCGCCTGTTAGTGGAGGAGAGCGGTTTTGATCTGGGCGGGCTTTTGTAACTGACTCTTTCCCTTAATAACAGGTCCAGCTGGGTTTCCGAGAGTGGAAACAGGAGTCTCTCTCTTTAAAGGGTTCCCTTGCTTCAATCTAGGTTCTGCTTACTTTTCAAAATCTTCCCCTGCAACACCTCCAGGACGCATGTTCGTATTCTTGTAAAGAGGCCATTCTAAGCGTTTCTCTAACACACTGACCGAGTCGCCCCTGTTTGCATGGTCTCCCTCCGAACGGTGCAGTCTGTGGTGGGCCTCGGGGACAGCCAGCACACCGGGGTCTTGTTGCCCGTGCTGGATTGCTGACATCCCTGACTCCTGAATCACGGTGTAGAATACCAGGGGTAGGCAGATGGACTCCTGGGACTCCGGTACAGGTGGCCTCTTCAGCCCCGAAGCTCCAGAATCTGAAGGCACTGCTCTGAGAAGACAAGAATTGGGGCTCCCCTGCTCCCTTTAGCACCTAAAAGTTCATCTTCCTGCAGATGATGGTGGCCTTTTATTTTACTTTTTTTTTAATGGTTTTTACACAGACCAATTTCTGGAAAACTTTAAGTAACCTTAATGGCCATGTTGTAATTAAAATGCAATGATGCTGGGTGGTTTTTTTTTTTTTTAGTGTTTTAAAGTTTATTTAAAATTTTTAAAACAATTTAAAAATTGTTTTAGTGTTTTTAAATTTATTTGTTTCATTATAATGTTTAGCTGCAAAATACACTTACCTTTTCAAATTAATGAATTCAACTGAAAACAAAATGAGATACTATGTTTAATTTTTATTTTAGATTATTTATTTATTTATTTGAGAGACAGAGAGAGAGAATGAGAGGGGACAGGTCAGAGGGAGAAACAGACTCCCTGCCGAGCAGGGAGCCCCACGTGGGAGTCAATCCCAGGACTCCAGGATCATGACCCGAGCTGAAGGCAGTCACTCAACCAACTGAGCCACCCAGGCACTCTGAGATTCTATGTTTTAAATACTTATTATATAACACCCAGTGCTCATCAGATCACGGCCCCTCCTTAATCCCCATCACCCAATGTTATAGGCAACTAATGAATGATGAATACTACATCAAAAATTAATGATGGTTAATTGAACTTAATTAAAAAATGAAAATAAATAAATATCAACTATACAGACACACGCACAAAGTTATATATATAGATATATAGACATATATCAAGTATATATGTAAGTACACATATATGTCTTTTTCATCAAGCATATTTTAATCAGTTTCATTGAAATACAAGTTTCCATAAAACGAATCCACCAACTTTAACTGTACAACTTGGTGACTTGACAAATGTTATGGGGTCCATTTGACCATCACCATAATAAATATTTATTTCCATCCTCTCCCTCCAAAAATGCTTGATTAATGTAATTTTACCAGCCAAAAAGAACAATTCCCACTGGGCATGCTAATGTATATATCATATACATATGTAGCATATACACAATTTAACACAGTTGAAATCAGAAATATGTATTCTTTTTTTCTTGGAACAATATGTGCCAATTTGTATTCTTCTATATGGATTCCATAAGCATAATTTAGTGTATTGTAATATTCCACATTTTATTATTTGTAGTACTGGAAAAATATGCCCATTGCATATTTTTATTTTTCTATTAAATATTTAGCTTTGAATGAATTGCTAAGAGTGTGTAAAAATAGGAAAGACTCTTGCCATCTGTTGCCATTTTCTCTCTAAATGAGTTACATCAATGTGCACAGCCACCAACAAAGACCACACGTTTATGCATGTATGTGCATATGTGTGCATACGTGGGCACACACATGACCAAATTGCATCCATTTATATTGATCCTAAAAAGTAAGGATCTGCAGCACTTTCTAGACTTCCA
>ML110330.1:1882-61818 GCA_003697995.1 Taxidea taxus jeffersonii | reverse complement strand
GCAGAGAGGCAGGCAGAGAGAGAGGAGGAAGCAGGCTGTCCGCAGAGCAGAGAGCCCGATATGGGGCTCGATCCCACAATCCTGGGATCATGACCTGAGCCGAAGGCAGCGGCTTTAACCCACTGAGCCACCCAGGTGCCCCTCCAATATTATTTTTAAAAATAGGTATCTTGTTCTATAATTGGTACAGTTTCCTTTTTACTTCTGTAACTTGTATTCATCTAAAATATATTTTAGCATAAAGAACTAGATATAGATTTAGCTTTATGTTTTTTGTAACATAAAATGAATATTCTAACATTATTTAATTAAATAATCACTTTTTCCCTACTGTCCCTACTGACCTGATATTGAATAATGCATTTTTCCTACTTCTAAACTCTCTGTTCTCCTCAATTGATATGCTGTATATTTCTGGATAAACATCAGCTCTAATTTCTATAGCTTTAGAATAGGTTGTATTATTTTGTATGAATGTTCTACTTAAATTCTCCACCCCCAAAATTTTCATGACTGCTATCAGACACCTCTTTTCCCTCCAATAATCACAATGATATTTACATTAGAATTACATTTGATTTATAATTTCATTTATGGAGAATGTCATCCATATGGTATTAATTCATCTATTTAAAACCAAGTTTTATTTTTCTGGTTTCTCACCTCTTTTAGGTCCTTTAACAGTTTAAATAGTTTTTTCCAAACAAGTCAGTATTTCTTGTTATATTTATCTATAGTTACTTTGTGGGTTTTTTTTGTTGTTGTTGTTACTTGTTAAAATGTGATATTTCCTTATATTTTGGAACTCATCTGTGTGTGGAAAAACTATTGATCTTTGTATAACACCTTGCTGACTTATTATTATGCTTTACTTGGTTATTTAGTTGATTTTCTTGGAATTTCTATGTATGTAATCATATTGTTGGCATATAGGAATAATTTTGCCCCTCTATTTCAATATGCATATCTCATGTATTTCCTTCTGTTCTGATTGGCCAGGATTTTTTCCAGTTGGTCAGTATGTGACTCACGTGGTGTTTAAAAATATTTTGGATGTCACTCCTGTGTCATACGGCAGATTTCTTTTCCTCATCAGAATAGAAGGCATATGTGGTTCACAGTGAAACCTTATCATATCATGATTTGGCATATATTCCTTTCATTTTCATTGGCTGCCCCCAAGTTGATCACTCCTTGATTTTGACATTCTCTCCACCTGCTTCTTTCAAAGATGGCTCATCTGAATCCTTTCCCCTAGGGTTTTCTTCACCTCATATTTTACATTTTAGTAAAATTTTAATATTTAAAAAAATAAAATATTTACACTTAGTAAAATTCTCATATAGTACTAAGGGTGTATATTAGCATAATATAACCTTGACATACACAAATCTGCTACATCCTTTTTAACTACTGCATATTTATAATACTTCATTTAGTTACTCTTTTATAAAGATGTGTGGAAAAGCATTATTTAGACCAACTTGTGTATTATTTTTATTTTTTTACAAAATATTTATTTGAGAGAGAGAGAGAAATAGCAAGAGAGTAGGAGCAGGGAGGAGAGGGGGAAGCAGACTCCCTGTTGAGTAGGGAACCCCAGATGGGGCTCAATCCAAGGACCCTGGGTTCATGACCTGAGCCTGAAGGTGGACACTTAACTGAATGAGCCACCCAGATGCCCCTAGACCAGCTTGTGTACTGCCCACACCATCAGATGGGACTGTTCTCACTCTGACACAGCTGCTTAGGTCTTTTGCTAATTTGGCATCTAGAAGCTTTAAGAAATACTGCATCCTCTAGGAGAACTGCAGAACTTTACACATGCTCTCAAGGCTCTTCTTTGATTTCATCCTGAATTTATTGTATTTGGCAGGTTTGTTTTTTTTTGTTTTTTGTTTTTTTTTTTAAATAACCGGAGACCTGGGGTTGTGACTATGTCTGGGTTTCATGAGGATGGAGATTATTGTTTTTATCTTTTAATTTTTTTTGCTATGAGTGATAGAAGTGAGGGGAAACTGAAATGATGCCACAACCCTCATTCCTAATGCAGCTGGTTCGCTTTATACTTTATCTTTTAATAACACTCTCTTTCATCTTATCTTGTGTGATAAAGTTTATGTTTTCGTATGTTTTATTGGGAACAAAGCAAAGCATTCTAAAATAGAGGTATTTTTCATTTTTCTTATTTATTTAAAAAATAATTTTTATAAGTTTCATTCCCTCTACCTCATTAGATCAATTTTTCTTTTCTTCTATGTTACAGATTTTTAAAAATATATAATAGCCATCTAGTTTGTTGTTAGCTTTGCTTATACTTGAAAGCGAGGAGAATTCACCAGGTCTTGCCAAACAACAGACGGTCTATAATCTCTTTGATATTTTTATGGTTAATGTGGGGATTGGGTGGGGTGTTAGAATACACTGTTCAGGTTTTTTGCTGGAAATAACATAATGTTCTTAGCCTCCAGCTAAATGTGTAGTCTGGCAGGCACTTATCTAATGCAGCTTGGCTGGTTTGAGATGAGATTAGCTTTGCTGTTGAGTGGTATATATCTTTCTCTTTACTAGTTGGTTCTCTAGTTGTTTGCGTACCAAAGTTCTATAGCCATGTATAATTTTCAATTATACATTAATATAATGTATAATTAAAGTGTATATATTATATATACATTATATATAGTGTATATATTATTTATATGTATAAATGTATGTATATATATGTATATACATACACACACACATATATATAAGACTGTTTGCTAGAGTTGTCTTTGTAGAGAGTAGTTTAGCCTCAGGTGAGCTAACACACCATTTTAACATCCACATCATAAAAGATCTTGATGGTTCACTGTAGTCCAAACAAAGTACTGCCAGTGAAATGCGAAACAACCGCCCTATCTTTTTGTGGTTGTTGGTATAAATGGCTAGCCTTGAAAAGGAATCCCAATGTTTTATAAATAATTTCAATCCTGCATTTATGGAATTATTAAAAGTTTTGAAAGGCTTACTGTATTTTGATTTTAATGGGGGAAATTGTAAGCTAGCTCTGTGTTTAAAAAATGGGACTATTTGGAGCTCCTGGGTGGCTCAGTCAGTTAAAAATTTGCCATTGGCTCAGGTCATGATCACGGGGTCCTGGGGTCTAGCCCCATCCTGGACTCCCTGCTCAGTGAGGAGACTGTTTCTCTCTCTCCCTCTGTTCCTCCTCCCCCACTCATTCTCTTTCTCTCTCAAATAAATAAGTAAAAATCTTAAAAAAGTGTGACTATTTGAAGCCTTGGACATTTTTTTTTTTCCTCCTGAGTAGCATGATTTTTTCTCACAAACTTCTGGAAGAATTTGTTTATTCAGAAATGAATGATCTGGTTTCTTTCTTGCCTCAGTCTTCTACCTCTTGAGTTTGTTAATACTTCTTTAACTACTTTACTGTTGTGTAATTTGAATTTACATCTGGGTTGAGCAAAGGAAGCAAAAAAGAGAGGAATCTGGAGTCATTGCTCTCACATACTGATTGTGGTCTTGCACATACTGATTGTGGTCTCACCAATGCTTTGAAAAGTTTGGGCCTATTTCTCTACTACTAAGAATAATAAAAGGATCCTCTTATGTTGGTGGTGATATTTCTATTTCTCAGTAATTATAATACTTGCATCTGGGCTTTGAGATGTTAAAATCATTTACAGAAGTGTCAGAGCTGGTGCACAAATATATTCGACACAACTCTCCTTTTAAATGGAAATTTTCATAACAGTTGAGTTGGTGCCTAATTTGATTCTCTGTCAGATGCCTGTGGTTTAGGGTAATCCACACCAGGATTTTACCTCTTTTTTCCCAAGTCATCAAACATTGTTTGAATGTGCAAGTTAGTCTAATTCTATATTCATTCACTGAACTATGTCACTCTGAGAAACTCTGATGCAAATGATGCCCTCCCAATGCCTCCCTATCTCTGAGAATTGAACTGGAAGGCGACATTCAACCTTTGTCCACACGGACAAAATGGAGTACAGAACTGAAGCAATTAGCCAGATATTTTAGATAAAACTAATCCACTCTTGAGGAGAAAGTAGGAGTTTGAGACTAGAATTTTCTAGCTAACTAGATAGCTAACTGCTCAACTCACCGGATAATTGGCAGCTTCTTTGTGGATGTAGGTGTCTAGTCTCTGTCTTTTAAGTATTCAAATTCTTGGAATAAAATCCTATTAGAACTAGAGTTACTCTTTCCAGAAACTCTACACTATTCTCACTGAATTTAAACTTTTCTCCCTCTGACAGGTCAGTCCTCTTTCCTTTCAGTATTACTGAATTCAGCAAGAAGGGCTAAGTTTGATATTTAAAGTCACTCTCCCTAAAATGCCTCCCACCTTAACAAAAACAGAAAAGAAGAGAAGAGAAAAGAAAAAAAAAGAAAAAAAAATGTTTTTTCTTTCAAGATTTATTTAAATTCAAGTTAGTTAACATATAGTGTAGTATTAGTTTCAGGGATAGAATTTAGTGATTTATCAGTTGCATATAACACCCAGTGCTCATTCCAAGTGCCCTCCTTAATGCCAATCACCCATTTACCCCATCCCCCACGCATCCCCTCCAGCAACCCTGAGTTTATTTCTTAGAGTTGAGAGTCTCTTGAGGTTTGCCTCCTTCTCTGTTTTTTGTTGTTGTTTTTGTTTTCATTTTAAAACCAACCTCCTTCTCTCTTTTCTAGGTAGATTTTCCAACATCTGTGAACTTCATTATTGGTAATATGTGTGAAGGAAAACCATTCTCTTTTCCTAGTAAGCCACACAAGTTAAATTTTTCTTGGGATTAGAAATGCTCATGTGGACATTTTGAAACATGCCTGCAGTTAGTCACTGAGATTACAAAGAAAATATAATGTTGGTTGATAATGAAGAGACATCCCATATTTCCAAAGTATTTACCATTTAACCGGGGTTCAAGCCCAAAGGGCATAGAGCCCAAGAATAGTTTCACAAATACCATATTGCCAGACTAGTTTGAGGGGGAACATGTGGAAAATGGGTGAAATTAGTTAGATCTTGTGGACTGGAACAAGAAAGCCTTGGGAAATGATTTTTAAAGACAAGTGTGTAGCTTACCTGACCAAAAAAAAAAAAAAAAAAAAGGCAATTCTCTGTAAGCAGAGAGGGGTGGTGTATCAAATATAAAGTTTAGGAAAGAAAGAGGTCAGCCAGGCTATATGAAGTCACAGAAAACAGAGTTAGTCTGAAACTATAGGTGTGACCTCTAGGAAAATAAAGGAATTAGACAAAGAGGTCAGGAAGAGATGCCATCCTGTCTGTTTAATTCATATGGGTTTTCTGGTGGATTTAAGGCACACATTTCTGAGGTGTCCACTGAGCTGCATGGCCTTGCCACTTCCAGGATGCTAACATAAAGAGAACAGCAGATACTAAAGAAAATTTACACTGATCTGGTCATAAATGCCTAAATGGTAATTCCTAGGGGTTCATGTTTTCTTCCTGTCTTGGGTCAACTTGAAACTAAGACACTTTATTTTAATTTGTTTATGGTATAAAACTATCCAGAAATGAATATCCTGGGACCCTTTTTTTAGCCAATAGCCAACAGAGCAGCAAATCTGTTCAAAGATACCCCCCCTTTTTTTTTACGTGATACATGCTTAGCACCAAACACCCTGAGAGGAATAATGAAAATCAGTGTAGCTTTTGAGAAGAAATGATCTGCTAACATTTTTGTATATTGGATATTAAAAAGAGAAAAACTTTATTTTCTGTAATAGGAGCTGTAAAACAAGTAACAAGAAAACATTTTCATTTAATTTAATAAACAAATGCAAACTGAAATGGCATGGTATATTTGAATGGCAGTGAAATTAAATTTTTTTTGACAAAATAAAAACAAACCACTCTATCCATAAAGGACACAAAGCTTAGTGATGAGGTCTTCTTAAATCACTGCACCTTTAAGTTTTCAACTCCAGAAATGCTGCAACAATCTGGCTCTAGTCATTGATTCCATGTGCAACTACTATGTTTAAAATGCTGGGAGGAAACCAAGATGAATCATATGTACATTCTGCATTCAAGAGACCTCCATACTAGTAGTCAAGTGAAAGCAAAAATAACTGGAAGGTAATTAAGCACTACAAGAAAGTACCTGGGACTGAGGATTAGAATATGTAATAGGCAATGATTTCTTTCAGCTGGGTAGATTCCAGGCAATATAAAGATGAACGTGATATTTCAGCTAAACTTTGAATACTAAGTAGCTTTTAAACAAACAAATGGGATAGAAATCACCTCCAGGCTGAGGGAACAAGTGTGTCTATTGGCTTCTTTCCTGTTTACCATCGTTAAGTATAGTACTTGGCACATAGTAGGTGTTGAACAAATATTTATAGACTGTCTGACTGAATAAAGTAAATGGTTTACTTAACAAGAGCATACTGGAAGGAGAAAGGAGATGAAGAACACAAGGTGGGGAAATATAGGCCTTGAATGATGCTCCAACATTGATAGTTTGATTTCATTTGCCAGGCAACAGTCACTGAAGATTTGTATTTTTTTTTTTTTACTTATGTCATTTAAGCAAGAGGAGATGAGTGACTGTGGCTTTAAAACTGTCTTCTTTACGTGGGTGGGAGTATGTGTGTAGATAAAGGGGAAACATTGACGGTAAGGGAAGGAAGATTCCTCTCTGATGGATAAGCTATAAAACAATTACACAGCGAATCGGATTTGATCAATCACTTTCTGTAGAAGAGGGAGTCTTGGGCAGTGGATTTGAAATATTCCTCTTCCATGGGCAAATATTTTCACATTACAGAGCCCGACTTGATATGATGTGTTTGGACACTCATGACATAGACTTTCAACCAAAATGATATTGTCACTAAATTTGTGTTTTTATGTCTCTGTCTGCCAAGTAGACTACACACTTCTGGAGGTCAGGGAACCAATCCTGGTTGACTTGGTATCTCATGTGTCTTCACATGCTTGAAGTTCAAAGTCTGGAACAACTAACTGAATAATAAACTTCCCATATTCTGATTTTCTGATGGCCCGCATACTTAGGAACAGAGAGTTGCTAAGTCAGCTGAAGGATTAGTCATGCCATGAAGAAAAGAAGTTGGGTCTATGTGTTTGTCTCGGTGAACTCTGCTGATTACATCTTCCCATGACCAGGGGTAACTCCTTTCCCCAAATGCTAACAAAATCAGATTTCCGAGTTTGCACAAATCAGAGGACCAGATTCTGGATCATCACAACTTTGCAAGGTAAATGCTATCTTGTGTGAAAGAGAGGAGGCATTCTCCAATGACATCCTGATCGCATCAAACCTGACCTTCCAAAGGGTTCATGTTAGAGATAGTGATTATTTTTATGTTAAATGAGACCTGAATAACAAACAAAGGTACTTCAGTTCCAGGAGGAACAGCTAAGGCTAAGTGGAAACAAGACCTTTCCAAGTATTGTCATGCACTTTTGCCATATTCTGAGTTCCACTTTTTGAGATGTTAAGAAACTGTCTTTTGGCCTGTAAGGATTTAAAAAACCTAAAGGACCCTGGGGGAGGCTTGGTCTATGCTTGCTCTTTAATTCCATGACACAGTAATTTTTTTGCCCACCTAATTTGCTTTTCGTGCTTTACTAAAGAATGAAGGCAAGCTTTACAAATGCCTTAATAGCAAAACAGATGACAACATTAGTATAAGGCCCCATTAGCCATGTCAGGATAAGCACATATACTGAGAAAAGAGAGCATTTTATTAAATATCACCTGAAGACAGCAGAATAGAAACCAACAGAAAGAAAAATGGTCACTGAAAAATTTAGTGCTGAGGAGCACACACTATATTTTTTACCATTTGCCATATTTACTGAAAAATCAATGGCAGATCTCCCGTAGTGTAACTGTGATGTGACAAATTCTTATTATAGGTTAACATCCTATTACACCAGTTCATTTGTGTAAAACTTTCTGCTGGATTGGCAAATATTAGTAGCATTGTCAGGAAACAATAGCTAGGCTCTTCCAAGGATGGGAAGAAAAGGGGCATCTCTGAGAATGGTTATATTTAATTATTGCTTTCAGTTTGTGTAAATATCATACTCAAAAAAAAAAGACTTAAGATTCCTTAACAAAATGCACACAATCTAACAAGATAGAACCAACGTTTAAAATAGATGAAGGAATGCAGTAAAGGGCAAGAATATTAGAAAGATAATAAGAAATTAGAATTGAGACTAGTATATGCATCCGATATTGGGAGTTCTTTTATTCTTGAGTGAACTGGGCCATGTATGAGGCTCTAAAATTTTGAGCAGCCAGTTTAAAGAAGACCCGATCAGCTTTATGATTCACAGTGCTTAATGAGATAAAAAACAAACCAGGTCATTGCTCATGAATATTCTAATTTTTTCCCATTCTACGCCCAGAGATAAATTTCTCTTGTGGATTCTCAGAGAGAGCGTTGGAACATGGGAGACCGTATTCGTTCAGCACTTTCACAATGAGCTTACTTATAATTTTCTACTACATAGCCTGGTAGAATTATACCCCAAAGCAACAAAGTAATAAATCTTTGGGGAACTAATAGGATGTGCTTGAAGGGTGAGGCTTCCTGCTGGAATGGTATAATGAAAGACAGATTTTAAAGTATACTAAGGACTGGATGGGTTCTACATCCTCTTGAGACTCTTTCTCTCTCCCTGTCTCTTATTTCCTTTTTTTATTTGAGCTTGAAATTTTTAAGTACCTGGCCTAGGTAACTGGCTAGCCTGGCTGAGCCATACGCTTCCACTGTTAGTCCCTCCAGGAGTCGGATTAACCTACTTCTATGAAAATTGAGGAGTGACAGAAACCTGTACCTGAACAGACCATTCTGCCTCCCCGCAGAGGCGACCCCACGGAGGATGTGCCAATACGTTCCCTCAATAAGAAAAGTTCCTTTAAAGATATGGAGAAACATCTTGGCCACGATGTTCACAGAGAACCAGATTCATTTGGCAGCATCATGTCAGGGAGTAAATAAAAACTGATTTATGTTCTCATAAAATTTTCAGTGTGAACTGACAAAGACAAATCAAATAGAAATAACTCCAATCTCTGAAATTTAAGTCTGAAAATTGATACCACAAACTCATCTCTGGGATGTAGAATTTCAGAAATTAAGAACCATGGGAATGAAAAGATCGAGGGAAGAAAACATATTCAAGCCTCCATTACTATCTGCTTGTCTTTTCTCTGTGCACCTGACACAGCCATGTTGGATCCTGATTTGTCTGCCTTATAATATCCACCATGAAACTGGAGCCCTGTGATGAAATGATCCCATTTGATTTATGTCTTTACAGCATCAGTATCAATTTTGTTTGTCTAATATGGGAGGGAAGTCAATATTGGTTGAATGAATTCATACTTTTAGCACCATTTACATAAGTACAAAAAATCACTTTGGTAGTTTAGGAATAGCCAAAAGTTTTACTCATACATTGGTTAACAAATGAAATATTTTATTTGTATTATAGATTCAGGATTGGGATTGAGCAGGAAGAAAATTTAGGAGCATCTGACAAGTATAAGTCAAAAAGTTGATAGGAAAAAAAGAACTCTAACAATAAATAATCTTTCCTACTTTTGCTTATCATTTTTCATATATTTGAAACAAAGCAGAACTAAAACGTAGTCAGGCCCTTTGACTACAGATGCCATCGGCATTTAATTCTTGGCCAGTGAGGACGGGAGCCTTGAATTTTGATGCTGGCCCGGCGTTGTCAGTGCGGAGGGGGCTTCCAGACCCAGAAAAAGGGCTTCGCGGCGGTGAGTTGGGGTAGAGCGTTCGGCTCCATAGGTGACGTCTGGATCTGGGTCTGGGAATTAGGCACATTTGCCCTGATTCTCAGCCAGGTAAATGGGTATCCTCCCGACAGTTTCAAAGTGGTTCTGGCCGTGTTTAACTTCTCTCCCTGTGGGGGGCTAATCTCATAAAGATTTCAGCCACACCAGCAACAGTGTCTGGGGTGTAATGATGGCTTTGAAGTTTGTTTGCTCGCCAGTGCATTAAAAGCGTTTAAATGTTCCAGGAATAGGATTAGATGCCCCAGTGAATTCATTTCATTTACCCCCAGCAGTGGTTTCCCGATGCTACAAGAGGTTTACATGGTATCAATTTAGAGGCATGCTGCTTTTGAAGATTTCCCCCTTCACCCTCTCAATTTTGTACCTCTCTCAAGGTCTTGCCTAGAAAAATATTAGGGGTCAGGGCTCAATAGAAAGGGGCATTATTGTTATGCCTTGAGGGCATGCTAAAGATAATTTTCCGAATCATCTGCTGAAGTGTTGTTAACTTAAAAAGGAGAAAGAAGAAAATGAGAACAGAATTAAGGCTACTTTAAACTTGTGCAAAAATTAAAAACCACCTCAGAGTCCCAATCTCTGGGTCAGTCGCGCCTTGAAGAAGTGGAAAATTTTGAGCTCGGTGCACTAGCTGTGTAGCCTGTTCCTCACAGATCACCTTTTTCCGGCTTTACGCTTTTGAGTTCCAGTGACAATATACCTTCAAACAGCCCCCATACTGTCTTTGAAAATAAATAGTTGAAGTGGGCTCTCCATGCCTATCATGGTTTTTATAGTGAATCATGGCACACTGACTCACCATACAAGAAAACATAGGTTTAACCTCTCTCTGTGTACATGGAAAGAGAAAAGTTCTCCTCAGCTACTGGGTCCACTGCCAGGACTTCTGGGACCAGCAAGATGGAGGATATCTGGTATTCTACATGTGGAAAATGTTCATGGAACAAGATCTTCATGTTGTGGAAGTATATTATTATCTTTCACCATCCACACTCTCCTAGGTAGCTCAAATGATATATTGTAGCTACAGTGAAATCTTGATGTCACAGAAATTGGGGGGGATATTTAACCACCACTTGTTAGATTCAGCTGTGCTTCTGCTCTCCTTAGAGGTTGGATGTATTTCTTGGGCATTCTGGTTGTTATTTTTTTCTTAAAAACAAGGTAGAAGTAAGACATACTTATTTCAGAAAACTTTAAAAAATAGGAAGTTATAAAGAATAAAATAAAAATTACAGGTACATTTCCATAATATGAGTATAACCACAATTAAGATATTGAGGTATTTCCTATTTTTCTCTATGTATATGTTCCATTATTATGATCATGCTATAAATAAATGCTTTCTTCATGTAGGTTATATCATAAGCCTTTTCCTGTGTCATTAAAATTATTATTCAATGTAATTTTAGTGACTAAAGAATATTTCATTAGATGAGTATACCATAGTTTCTTTCTCATTTCCTTTTTTTTTGTTGCTGTTAGACATCTAGAATTTTCCCAACCTCTTGATATCTAGTTTCTATGTGGTTAGAAATATTTCTAATGATTGTATCAGGATAAATTTCTATAACTGGAAATACTGGACCAAAAATTCTGAACATTTTAAGGATTCTGATATATGTTGTCCAATTGTTTTTCAGAAACGCTCTGTCAAATTATTAGAGGTTTAATGTTTAAAAAATATGCTTATTAACCTTTTCTTCATGTTCCTTGTCCAAACTTCAGTCATTTGCCTATTTTTTTCCTTTGAGGATGTTTGTGTTATTTTTGATTTTTTAAAAAAGCTCATTGTATTAGGGATGTGTGTTTGTTAGAAATACCTTTCCCCAGGATGAAGATTATTGGATTTTGCATCTCCTCTCACATTCTTATCTTGCTGCCTTAGCCTCTGAATAAACTTGTTTAAATGACAGATGTTTGAATTTACATAGATTAGTAATATAAAAAATAATTGTGTACTTAGAAATTATTAGTTACTGTTTCAGTGTTAAGGAGAACCAATCACAAAATTACTAAAGGTATGACAAAACATTTTCTATGGGAACTAATTTGGTTTTTCCTGGATGCTCATGCTTCCTCCATTTTCTCCCTGCGCACCCCTCACGCATCACCCCCCATTACCATACCTTATCTCTGTTTTTCCCTGAAGGAGAAAACTTTTCTTTCTTTAAAGTAGAGTGAGCAATCAATTGATCTTCTTTTCCCACTGTCTGGTTAGATTACCTAGGGACCTGCTGCAGATCTTTTTAGAGTATGGTTTGCTTGCCACACCAGAAAAGCTCTGCATGCAGACCCTGCTAATATCACTCTGCTTGATCCTATTTTAAGGGACTTGCAGCCTTCTGCGTACTTAGTGTTATGGCGCATAATCAACCAAGCAATGTGGCTTGATACTCTGTATTCTGATCACAATTTTGTTTAGTTCATTAATCTTTGAGGAGGTATATCTCTACATATTTCATCCATTATGCCAACAATGAGTTGGTGTCATCTTTCACTGTAATTATTTTATAGTTATTATATGCTTAAAGAATATTCTAGACAGTGGCCAGTTTTAGTTTTCTTTTCTCTTTCTTTCTTTCTTTCTTTCTTTGACCCAAGAGATGTAAGAGGGAATTGCTTTGGGTCTTGAGTTTAGAATTGTTCTTTTCCCATAGTCAACACCAATTCACGATCAGGATATATTTTATCCTCACTTGAAAACTGGACTTGAGGGACACCTGGGTGGCTTAGTCGTTAAGCATCTGCCTTCGGCTCATGTCATGATCCCAGGGTCCTAGGATCAAGTCCCACCTCGGGCTCCTTGCTCCACAGGGAGCCTGCTTCTTCCTCTGCCTGCTGTTTTCACTGCTTGTGCTCGCTCTCTTGTTCTCCCTGTCTCTCTGACAAATAAATAAATAAAATCTTAAAAAAAAAAAAAGAAAGAAAACTGGATTTGGCATTTTTGCTGGGCACGTATAGAGAATGAATAATGAACAGCCTAGAATAGATACTCAGATACTAGACAATTAGAAATATCTGGTGCCTCTCCTGGGGTTATTTATTTTCAGTGCTTCTAAAAAAATGATTATAATATGCTCATTTATGCAATTACAGAAATACATTAAGTTTATGTTTTAGGGTAAAAAGGCTTGTTTCATAGCATGACCTATGGGAGAGATTATGGAGGTCTTCAACTGTATACACTGAAGGAAAAAAACACCACTTAAGCTAGGCTCTGCTTCCTAAACAAGTATTTAATCTCCTCATTAAAGATATATGAAACTAAAAATCAATGAGCTCCAGTGGTTAGAGCTTTTTAGTGGAACTAATGGATACACCTTGTCTAACATTCGGAACTTCACTTGTGGTTTACAGCTATACATGAGGAGAAAACATGAATCTAGAAATAAGGTCTCTGGCCAGGGTAATAATTGTGCTGTGAGTTCTGGATATGCAGGCCTCATAAATATATAATGTATGGAATAATGTATTGCCAATTCACATTCTCTTACATTAAATAGATAGAGTGAACTCTTACTATAAAGCTCAAGATTAAAGTCGGCAAAATTCTGCTTGGATACATGCCCTATTGAGCCCCATTAGAAAGACTCTTAGCTGTGTAAATTTAAACCTCTGACATGCTGACATCATGAACTATTTAAACTGAAAAATATTCCACAGGACTTGTTTGCAGATATAAAAAACAGACTTCCTTTTGCCGAACAAATATAAGTAAAATACCAGCATGTTTCAGGTAAATAGTATCCCAGTCATTTGGACAAACATCCAGAGGCTGAAATGAATCTTGTATCAACCACCTCATCAGTAAAACTAGAGAATCCCTAAGAAAATCTTAGAGCATTTATTACCCATTCATCCTGCTGTGAGATTTCAAAGTTTGTCTGTTCTAAACAGTGCAAGAAAAAACGATGAGCACGTTAAATGGATTATAAGCTCCATGAGGCCAGAAACGGAGTCTGTCTATTTCAAAACCTCAGCCTGCGCTCACTGCAGGAGGCGCATTCACAGTTTAGTTAAGTGAGTGAATGGAGCATGGGAAGGTAAGGTATGCAGGGTGGCCAAACTGTAAATGAAGACAGCAGGCTGCTTTGGATCACGAGCAGTCTGTGGGGTACCATTGCACGTAGTCCCAACTCAATTCGTTTTTTCAATCTTTGCCTCATTAATCTTGGTGGAGATACATCTCTAGACGTTTCATTCATCCTTTCGGAGCTCTCACTTAGAAAAAAAGGACACAGCTAACTGCAAAACTGTACTAAATTTGCAACCTGACCAAAGGGACTTGCTTTTTGATTCTAAGCATACAGCCAGGTGTCCGGTAAGAACTACAGAACAGACGTCTCATGGACAATGGAGAAGAGAATTCCATGCAGCATTGTAGTCCAGGTCCCTTTTTTCTGACTACGAGGGAAACTTCTATCACCACAGGTGCAGAAAGCATTAATAGAAGTTTATCAGAGGGCATTTTTAAGAAGTCCAAATGAATTGAAGCTTTCATACTTCGAACACTGCGCAAAATACCAAAGCACACAACACAGAATTAGGAAAACGAAAGAAGGGACTCCACACACAGAACAGAGACATGACCCTTGGCCCTAACAGTGAAGGTTTACACCAAAACCTAGTGCAGAGTTCACTCACACCCACATTGTACCTACCTATCCTTACTTAAATCCACAGTCATTTCTTGCTTTTTCTCCTTCTGATATTCAGCAATCCATATGGTGGATTTCATAGAGTAGGTGCAGTCCTTTTAAATGAAAGCTTTTGCTGTTTTTGCAAAATGCCATCCTTAAAGGATCCCTTTGGCCAAGAGGACTGAACTCTTAGACCTAAATGATATCTTCATCATTATTGTGCTTTCCCAAAGGGAGTAATACAGGTGAGCACACCCTTACAATCTGCTCATAATGAGCTCGTATAAAGTGGCATGTAATGATTAAATACCATTCAGAAGTATTCATTATAGTAAAGCCATCCTGAGGATCACCAACTCAATGGGCACAGCTGCCTGGGCTTCTTCAGAAGTCATCATAAAGGGCTCCCAGTTCCTCGGGTCATTTTTCAATTTCAGTGGGCAAAATTATACTCACCTAATGACTCAGCATGAGAGAAGTTTTGAATCTCAAAATAAAGAGTACGGACATTTAACGGAGGCCTGGCTTACCAGAAATATCTAGGGATTGCAAAATAAAAAAGAAATATCTAGGGATTGAGAAAGAGCTCTTCTTTGTGATGAACATGAATTGATCAAACGTTTGTAACTAAGAGGCCAAGTTCCGCCTATATTACTTTCATTTTATGGAATCTAAGGAAAGCAGAGAGCAGAACCTTCTTGCCAAGAACATAACATCCCAACTAATAAAATACCCTATCTTCTCCTAATCTTAATGAATTCTGTCTGCGAGATAACCTAGGAAAAGAATGAAACCTGTCTTTTGACTCCTAGATTAGTGGTTGTGTTTGTGTGTGTGTTTTTTAAATGAGTTTGTGTGATTTTATGATGGCATTTTTAAGTCATTATGCTTACTAATGACTGTTCTTGTTTTATGTTTTATAACCTATTCAACTCTATAAATTTTATTTTGATAATTCACCCTAAGGCAATTCAAAGCCAAATATATAAACAAAATACATAAAGTACGTATTATTGCTGTGAGGGCATGTTTGTTTGGTAAAGGAGATACGACTGAGTATGATAAATGATTGCCATATGGGATGGAAAGAGAAAACAATTGTCCATAATTTTTAAGAGAGGAGTCATGGAAAGGAGTGAGAGTAGACATTGCTCATCATGAAGTATTGGAAAGGGGGAAAAAAAGTAGCTTTTAAAGTTACTCAGTCTATAAACAGTGGGTTTATTGGAAAAACTTGGGGAGTTGTGTTCCCCTTTATAATCCCACTTGAGCAAGACTGCTTGCTGTTTCTTGAGCTTTGTTTTTACCATCTCCTCTACACTGAAACTTGCATTTAGGTCTCAGCTCAAATGTTGTCTTGGAGAGGGTCTTTCCTGAGGAGCCTATGTAAAATAGCAAAGATAGCTTCCTACTTTGCATGCCTTCACCCTGCTTCTTCCTTTGTTTCTCCACATCATACTTACTCTATAAAGTACATAAGAAATATATATAAAAGATAGGTATTTATATACAATTTATAAATTATATGTATTTCTTCAGTTTTACCATCTCTTATAAGTTGTGTGAAGAGAAAATGACTTCGATTTCTTTTCTATTATCTTTTTGGTACATTAAACGGTGCGTGGTGCATAGCAGGTGCCCCAAATATTTTGCTGAACGAATGAAATTATGGACAGATGGCAATGAAGGGTTCTTAAATAAAATCTTACTGCTTAGAAAATAAATGTACACTTTATAATACATTCACAGCAAGCAAAGTCCCTGTTTACTCATATGTTTCTTCAATGGCTTGACATGCAACCTTCAACAATAATAATTCATGTCATGAAAAATAAAATGCATATTCTAATAGTAACTTAGAGTTCTTTTGCATTAGCAAAAATTAGGCTTTTTTGGAAAAGAAAGACTAAAACATTAATGTTGTTAGTCAAAGATAAATATACAGTAGAAATATCTGAGAATTGAATACTGTTAAAAAATGATGTGCTTCTGGGTGGCTTAGTCGTTAAGCATCTGTCTTCGGCTCAGGTCATGATCCCAGGGTTCTGGGATCCAGCCCTGTGTTGGGCTCCCTGCTCAGTGGGTAACCTGCTTCTCCCTCTCCCACTTCCCTTCTTGTGCTCCCTCTCTTGCTATCTCTCTCTCTCTGTCAAATAAACTAATAAAATCTTAAAAAAAAAGATGTGCTTCTTTGCAAGAATGTAATTATTATTAATTTATTTTTTGTAAAAAATATGTATATATAACAGAAATATTAGATAATACTGGAAACACTAAGAAAATGTAAGTCACATTTTACTTTATCATCAGAGGTAATTAAAGTTAATTTGATGCATACATTCTATAAGTTTTTGAAATGAGAGATTCTTTATAAAGAATTGATATTATGTTTCCTGAGCATTTTGAAACCTGATTCTTTTTTCTATTTAATCATATATCAAAATATCTTCTCATATTGTTAAATGTTATTCTACATGACATTTTGATAGCTTAATAGTATTTCACTTTATGGATGAAAATTATTAATCTTGGCAGTTCCCTATTATTGGACATTTACATTATTTATGGCCTTTCCCTATTACAAACAAATTGTAAAAACCATTCATATGATAAACCTTTATACCTCCTACCCATGATTGTCTCCTTAGGATGAATTTCTGCAGGTGGAAATTTGAGGTCATAAGAAGCATATGCTTTTCATTTACTTTATACTTACCTCCAAAGTTATTCCCCAGAAAGATTATAACAAGTTAATCTTCCTACTCAGTCTGCAGAGTGTAAGTATAGTAATTTTAGGTAATGTGGAGAAAATGCTGATATTTTGACTGCTGAGATCAAAGTTTATTTTCAAATGAAATTGTTTTTATTTTAAAAATTACTTTAATTCAGGCTCCTGGTAGAAGGTAAATGCCCTGAGGGCTTAGACTCAATGGCTGCTTTGCATGAGTTCTGGATTAGTTGAACGGTCAGTGAAACCCCACGGAGGTCAGGAGTTTCAGTGATTTGTGAATCTAATTATTAAAACAAAGAGAAAATACTACTGTAAAATTGTTTGCATTGCTGTGATAGGAACCCATCTTATGTAAAGTTAACTTTTCTCATAAAGAGTTTGTGTGTGTAGATCTTTTAGCAAAAGTTGAAAGGAGGTTTGGGGGTCACTGTGGAACAGCATTTGAGTGGATAAATAGGGAGATAGGAGCCCAAGAGGAGTGAGGATCATGAAAATCAAATCCTCAGGAATGTGTTGAACTCTTGACAAAGAGCTTGTATTTCCCATTCCATGGGGACACTGGAGACATGGCAACAGTTGAGTCAACTTCATTAATATCCCAGAGACATGGAAGCTCACACCTGATAATCTAGCGTATATATTAGTAACCTCTAGATAGTATTTTTGAAAATCTGTTAACATGAATATTAAAATGGTCACAGGAAACAATATTTGAAGTCAGTTCTGTTATTATTGCCATGAGATAAAGAACAGTGAGGAGAGGGATGCCTGGGTGGCACAGTTGGTTAAGCATTGGACTCTTGCTTTCAGTTCAGATGGTGATCTCAGGGTCATGAGATCAAGTCCCTAGTCAGGCTCTGTGCTCAGTGGAGAGTTGACTTGAGTCTCTCTCTCCCTCTCCCTCTGCCGTTCCCACTCATGCTTTCTCTCTCTCTAAAATAAATAAATATTTTAAAAAATAGTGAGGAGAATAGAACCTCTTAATTCATGTTTTCTATGGGTCATGATAAGATAGACAAAAGTATATAGTGACTCTACAGACAGATCAGCATGAAGAAGCTTAAGCTTGGGCAGCATTACCCGATTTAGCAAATAAATATATTTCATATTTAGACAAAAACTTGTTTGTTTCTCAGAAATTCAAATTTAGCTGGTGTCTTGTATTTTATTTGGCCAGCTTAAGCTTGGGTTTCTTATAAGGATGAAGTAAACATTCAAGAGATGCATGAAATGATAACAATATGATTTCTATTTAAAAAGTACAGAACATTCTAAAAGTGGTAGATTCAAGTTCTTGCAGATGACAGTCCTATGAGATTGGGATCCAGTCTAGCTGTTGTCTTTCTTGACTAGTTATCTCATGAGCCAGGCAAACTTTATGTAATTCCTAAATTGGGATTCATAACTCTTTATTGGCCTGTAGCTAGGTCAGTACAGATGTGCAAGACCCTGAGGGCAAGGGATATAACTACTTTAAGTGGAGACCTACAAAACTTTGTTTGAATTGATCTCTTGAAACATAAAATGCCAGATACTCATGGGCTCACTGCATCCTCAGGACAGATGAAAACCTCAGAATTTCTCTAACATATTGATACCAGTACCCAAGCAAATCACCTTCCTGGTTTTGCTCAATGTTAGATCTCTTGCCTTTATAATGTTGAAGAATGTGACTGCCATTCTTTATCATTATTATTTATAATGAGTTGTCTTGATAAGCCAGCTGCCAAAAACAATTCTATCAAAGCATAATCTATTAATCTCTACCTCTTTTAGTATAATATGTTATATCCTAGGAATTTAGGATATTGCTTTGGCTTTGGAGTTAAAGAGACATGGCTGGAGACCCTACTTTGCCACTTCACCTACCAAAATTCCATCTTTAGGTATATACCCAAGAAAAAGGCATGCCAGTGTTTCCACAGACATGTATAATAATATTTATGGCAACAATATAGATCTTCTTTGCAATATTACAGGGATTAGTGGTAGATAAAAACTAGAAACAAAATGTCACTCAATAATCATGAATGTGTGTCAACAAAAATAAAGGAACTAGAGCTATGTGCGACAACATGGTTGAGCCTCACAAAGACAATGTTGAGTGAAAGAATCCAGGCACAAAAGAAGATACATTGTATAATTCCACTTATGTAAAGTTAAAGAAAACAGGCAAAAATAAACTAAGGTTGAGAGATGCACAGTTAGGCATAAAGGCAAAAAAAAAATTTCTATAAGACTTTCCATAAAATCAGCATAATGACTATGAAAAGGATAATGAAAAGGAAGGGTAGTGATTGGGAAGGGAAATGAGGGGGCATATTGGGGGCACAGGAAATGTATTAATTCTTGATGTAGTGTACAGGTGTTTGGTTTATGAAAAATCATTGAGCTGCACATTTTTGCTTTCTATGGCCTTTTTGTGTGTGTATTTCACAATGGAAAGGTTTAAAAATGAGAACAAAAGCAAACTTCAGCCCAGTTTTAATGAAATTGTTGGCTCTTTTAATTTATTAAAGCAAGAATTAATGACATATTCCCACATTCTGCTCATGACCATGAAAAGTGCCTTGATTGTCTCTCTAATATTAAAAAAGTGATGTGTTGAGTCACAAAAACAGCATCTTCAATATATCTTTTAGATAAAAATAGGACATAAGGGAGGTATCATGATGAAATTATAAATTATCTCCATATTTGATTTTTTCCTTTTTTCTTTTTTAAATTAACATATGATGTATTATTTGCTTCAGGGGTACAGATCTGTGAATTCATTTTTGATTTTAAAGCATCTCTTCAAGATACTCCTTTGGATTCTTTCAGAATAATAAAACTAAATATCTCACATAGAGCTATTTAGCAATTGAGGTTTTTTTTTTTAAAGATTTTATTTATTGGGGCACCTGGGTGGCTCAGTGGGTTAAAGCCTCTGCCTTCAGCTCAGGTCATGATCCCAGGGTCCTGGGATCGAGCCCCGAATAGGGCTCTCTGCTCAGCAGGGAGCCTGCTTCCCTTCCTCTCTCTCTGCCTGCCTCTCTGCCTAATTGTGATCTCTGTCTGTCAAATAAATAAATAAAATCTTTTTTTTAAAGATTTTATTTATTTATTTGACAGAGAGAGAGAGATTACAAGTAGGCAGAGAGAGCAGCAGAGAGGGGGTGGGAAGCAGGCTCCCTGCTGAGCAGAGAGCCCCATGCAGGGCTCAATCCCAGGACCCTGAGGTCACAACCTGAGCCAAAGGCAGAGGCTTAACCCTCTGAGCCACCCAGGAGCCCTTAGCAATTGAGTTTTATAAAGGTACCCCAACCTAGGCTGTTATTCAATATCATTAGCAATATATAAGCCCAAGTTCTATTGAACAAAATGTATTCCATGGTTTCTGAAAGTAAGCTACTAATTTTAGTAGAGGTACTTAGAAACTTAAAATTTCAAATCCTGTTTTCTTCTTTCTGATAAGGTAAGTCAAACAGATGAAAAGCCTATCAAAACCCATGAACTGGGTTCAAACCCTCGATGTGTAAACACTTGTATGAACACGTATACATTTAAGTGCTTTTTTTCCTCCTTTCTCTCCAGTCTTGTGACAAGTCTGCCACCGGCCGACTGTCTCTGGCCTTTAGCATGAGCTCCACTGCTGAGACAGAGGTAGGGCCCTCCAAGCACCGACAGCAAATGCAAAGTGGGAGGCACCCAAAACAAATCTAGGCTCTTGCCATAAAGAAGAGGCAATGAATGTCAGAGTCAAAAAACATGCTCACCACACACTTATGAATCAGTCTTCTCCTTTCTTTGATACACATCCTTTAGAGAGACAAAGGCCACGGACTTCTTCTACTTCAAATTATTGATATATAAGTATATTCAGGGACTAACACCACCTCCTTTGTCTACCAGCTCACAGTGCAAGCAGTCCTGAGGCCAAGGTGTTCTTATTAACCCTGCTTTGATGGAAGTCCCAGCTGATCTGCTTTGACAAAGGAGAATATGGTGCGTCAGTGGCAATCCTGCCAACGGGCCAGCTCCACCTGCAGAAGGAAGAGTAAGTCCCAACTCTTCATTCCCATTTAGCTCAATGTGAATGGACAGCAGACTACACATTTGGTCCCAGACTGGCCAGATGAGACAACACGGTTACCACTGATTTCTGCAAACATTTTTTTCTTTGATTCTTAGCCTGGCTGTATTGTGTTTGAGAGATATGAATGACAATACAGAGGTCGAAAAGACACTCTAGTTCCAGTACATCAGACAATAAGGACACAAACAAAGCTCCTTTTACCGGTTTCCATTGACGCATGAAGAAACCCATTATTGGGCCATTTGTATGTTTTCTCTAAAATGGCAACCCTTGGCAGTGATGTCTTGGTAATGATATGTTACAATGCCCTGCAAAGAGCTTATCCAGGAAAAGGCCGTGGAAGTGCTGTCTCCCTCCTGTTTGGAGAAAGGTCAAACTCGTGTCGCGCTTGCTGACATGGCATGAGTACTAATCTCTGTGCCTCGTCATCAACCAGAAATGGAGTGGGCACCTTAGCTTGTTCAGGGTTTCTGACCGCAGTAACGATATATTAGCTCAGCACTACACAGGCACAAGCAAAAATCCTAGTTTAGACTTTCTTGCCTAAAGTACCATAATGATAGTCCTAAGGCCTGTCATTATAGTCAAATGCCTATGATTTGGCAGTCTACCAGAGGATAAAGACACTTTTGTTGGGAGCAGGTTGGCTAGATCATTCTTCATTGTAGGGATGTCGATGAAGACCACCTGAGAAAAACAGAAAAGAGAGCAGATGAGGAAAATGGAAAACCAGATTGGAAATGTTTTCCGAGCTTCTAAGTTGTTTGACCATTTAGAGTTATTGACTCTTTACATGAGAATAACTCCAGGCATATCTTAATTTAGGTTCACCTGCATTTGATGACTTCCTCTTTGATTTTAACTTGAGAATTCTTATAAGAATAATGTACATGGAGAATCAAAGATGTAGTTGTCGTGGAAGAGTTCTATTCTTTAGATCAGACAATTTTAGGTAAATGAATATCAATCTACTCTATTTAAAATATGCCCTCCAGTTTCATTTACTTTTGTTTTTTCTTTCTTTTTTTTATTACAAATAAAAATTTTTTATTACAAATATTATAAATATAAGGTATTTATATGTATTTTTCAGGCTTCGGGTTTTTTTTTTCTTCTTTTTTTTCTACTTTGTAACTGAAAAGGAGCCAGCCCTTCCCTTTCTTACATTATGGTCCTCATTTTTATTGCACACTTTGCCTCTCTAAAGAAATAATAAACAGTGTTTGGAGGGAGGGTGTTCTATATGGTTAACCCATTCTTGCAGTTTCCAAGCCATTTTTGTGCCTAGTAGTATTTAACATTCTATTTTTTTATTTCATATTTTAGGGGAAAATTATAAATACAGCAGAGCATTTGTTTTTCCTATTTGCTTTTCTTTTAATTAATGCATAATATTCATATGTGTCCAAAAGTTATTAGTGGTATTATATTGTGTGACTTGGGAGATCTGTATTGTTATGGTTCTCCTTCATAACCACATTCTAATATTCCATGACAGTTTGGAAGGGAAAATTTCTCAATCTTTATTTCTGTTATTATATCTATCACATGATGTCAAATCCTTAGGTCACAGCTTGGTTTAACATCCATAAATAAAACTAAGCATTAAAGGGGCACCTGGGTGGCTCAGTGGGTTAAGGCCTCTGCCTTCAGCTCAGGTCATGGTCCCAGGTTCCTGGGATTGAGCCCCGCATTGGGCTCTCTGCTCAGCGGGGACCCTGCTTCCCCCTCTCTCTCTGCCTGCCTCTCTGCCTACTTGTGATCTCTGCCTGTCAAATAAATAAATGTAATCTTTTAAAAAACAAACAAACTAACAAAAAAACTAAGCATTAAAGTTTTGCAGGAAAGTGGAATGTTACAGCATAAGAGGAGAGGCTAGGGCTAGTTCCACGGTGGAAAATGACAAGGGAGAACAGATTGTCCCTGATTTACAAGGGCTTGACTTGGGATTTTCTGAGTTTATTATGGTGCAAAAACAATATGCTTTCAGTAAAAACTGGACTCCGACTTTTGAATTTGGAATTTTCCACTGGGCTGGTGATACGGGGGACAATGCCCTAGTGATCCTGGGCAGTAGCAGCCAGCTGCGGCTCTCAGTCAGGAGGGTAAACAGCTGAAATCCTTACAACCATTCTATACCCATGCAACCCTTCTGTTTTGCACTTTTAGTGCAGTATTCAGTAAATTACATAAGCTGGTCAACACTTTATTGTAAAATTGGCTTGCATCCAATGATTTTGCCCCTCTGTAGGCTAATGTAAGTGCTCTGAGCATGTTTAAGGTGGGCCACGCTAAGATATGATGTTGGGTGGGCTAGGTATATGAAATGCATTCTTGACTCAGGATATCTTCAACCTAGGATGGGTTTATGTCCCCCCAAAAGAGGAAGATCTGTATTCACTTACAGTTGAGGTGTGGAAAAGGAGTAATTTAGCTCTTGGATGTTGTTACTGAGTCCTATGACCTAGATAATTTGGGTGTTTTTCAATGATTAATAGAGCCTTGTAAGGGTAACAATTAAACACAAGAAAAATGTTCCAGTAAAGAATGAGAGAGAGAGGGAGATAAAGAGGGAATGTGAGAAAGGAACATATTCAAGACACTGTTTTTCTTGCCATTCTTTGGTGCCTGCTTGGTTTTACAGTACTTGGTGATGACCAGCTTTTTCATATCTGTGAAATACTAAAAGGAGACCTTTATAAAGCTTTAAGCCATTTCAGGAATTTGTGCGCTATTACATTCAATCTGGGAGGTACTTCAAGGAAGCTCTGAGTATTTTGCTTTTTGCCCTCTGTCTTTAGGGGCAGTGTAATAAAATAGCTATAATAATAGGGAAAGGAAATGGGGAAGAAGTCATGTGACCAAATGACTTATGGAGAAACATGTTTCCCTGGTGTTCGTATTCATTTATCTCTACTGTATAATGCATTTTTCTTGTTTTACTGGGTAATTAAACCTTCAACACTCCCAAGTTTGTGAGGAATCTGAATCCCATTATGGAGAGATGCCTGAGTTTGATTCCCTTGTATTATTATCAGGAGTTGGCCTCGTTCAAAGGGAATGCTTTTGATAATGTTTGGAGAGGTCTCTAAGGAGAGTCCCCACTCTGGGCAAGTTAAGCACTGTCACATGTCTTGGCAAGGTTTACTGAACTTTTAGGTTAATTCCTACAGCTGTTTCTCCCCCTCCTACCTAAATTTTGTTTTAAACTTATTGCCTTGTCTGCTTCTTAATAGAGCAGGATCATTTTTCAGAGGTAGAGCTATTCTTTTCTTTCAAGTTACAATTTTATGAAAAGGAAAAAAAGAAGAATCCACATCAAAGCTCTTATGGGAGAGACCACAGGTTTTCTGCATGTGTCTCCTCTAGTAGAACAGTAGTCTGATACCAATCCTAAAAGATGAATTACTTAAAAGTTACACTTTCCATTCTGACCCTTTGGATTTAAAGCCTACTTTTGTGTCATGTGTCTTTAATCTGAAATGCACAGCAAGGATCATAACTCACTTTCATTCGTTTTCTGATCTAGGGAAGAGGAAGCTACAAACTTCTGTCTTGAATGTTGCTTCTCTTTTGGGATACTTCTTCTATCATGAATCTTTGTTCAATGTTTTGAAATCATACACATGCAAAATAAAGTGGTTCTAATTTTTTTTTCAGAAAAATCACCTAAATTGTCAGCTATATGTCTTACCTGCTTACGAATTTACTCTAACTTAAAACTAAGAGACTATGAAATCTCACTGTGTCCATATTTATTTATTTATTATTTTCTGTTAGCCACTGTATAGTACATAATTAGTCCTTGATGCAGTGTTCAATGATTCATTAGATAAGTATAACACCTAGTGCTCATCACAACACGTGCCCTCCTCAATACCCAACACCCTGTTACCCCCTTCCCCCCAACCTCCTCCCCTCTGAAACCCCCAGATTGTTTCTCGGTGTCCATAGTCTCTCATTGTTCATCTCCCTCTCTGATTTCTCCCACTTTTGATTTCCCTCCCTTCCCCTATGGTCCTCCATGTTATTGCTTATGTTTCACAAATGAGTGAAACCATATGATAATTGTCTTTCTCTGTTTGACTTACTTCACTTACCATAATCCCCTCCATTTCCATCCATGTCGATGGTAATGGTGGGTATTCATTGTTTCTGATGGCTGAATAATATTCCATTGTGTATATGGACCACATCTTCTTTATCCATTCATCTGTTGAAAAGCATCTCACTTCCTTCCACAGTTTGGCTATTGTGGACATTGCTGCTAGGAACATTGGGGTACATGTACCCCTTATTTTCACTATGTCTGTATCTTACGGGTAAAAAGCCAGTAGGGCAATTGCTGGGTCATAGAGTAGCTCTACTCTTTTTTTTTTTTAATTAATTAATTTATTTGACAGACAGAGATCACAAGCAGGCAGAGACACAGGCAGAGAGAGAGGAGGAAGCAGGCTTCTGGCTGAGCAGAGAGCCTGATGCGGGGCTCGATCCCAGGACCTGGGATCATGACCCGAGCCGAAGGCAGAGGCCCCAACCCACTGAGCCACCCAGGTGCCCCGAGTAGCTCTATTCTTAACATCTGGAGGAACCTCCACACTGTTTTCCAGAGTGGCTGCACCAACTTGCATTCCCACCAACAGTGTAAGAGGGTTCCCCTTTCTCCACATCCTCGCCAACATTTGTTGTTTCTTGTTTTGTTGATATTTGCCATTCTAACTGGTGTAATGTGGTATCTCATTATAGTTTTGATTTGTATTTCCCTGATGACAAGTGATGGCAAGCGGTTTTTCATGTGTCTGTTAACTATTTGTAATTTGTTTTTGGAGAAGTGTCTGTTCATGACTTCTGCCTATTTTTTGACGTGATTATCTGTTTTGTGTGTGTTGAGTTTGAGGAATTCTTCATAGATCTTGGTTATCAGCCCTTTATCTGTAATGTCATTTACAAATATTTTCTCCCATTCTGTGGGCTGCCTTTTAGTTTTGTTGACTGTTTCCTTTGCTTTGCAGAAGCTTTTTATCTTGATGTAGTCCCAAAAGTTCATTTTTGCTTTTGTTTCACTTGCCCTTAGGGACCTGTCTTGAAAGAAGTTACTGTGGCTGATGTTGAAGAGGTTACTGCCTATGTTCTCCTCTTGGATTTTGATGGATTCCTTTCTCACATTGAGGTCTTTTATCCATTTTGAGTTTATCTTTTGACAAGAACTTTGTAATATGAGGATGATCCCAGAAACAGAAGATGAAATGTGAAAGACCAAATGCTATTTTTGCCTCTTCAAAGAAATATTAGGAGATATTCTAAGACTTCAACAATATTAGGAGATATTCTAAGACTTCAACAACTAAATGAAATAATTAATTAGCAAATGAAGGAAGATTTTTAAATTCTGAAGTCAGATGGTTTTGTTGAGGCATTTATTGAACTACCTGAGCTTTCAGAAATATATGGGGCTTGAACAAAGCCAAATATTTTGGTGAAAAGAAATAATAAGGCATTGTCGTGGGACTGTAGAGCTACATACAGAAACTTTATTAGCATTTAATGATGTTATAAGTAATAAAAAGACTAAATGAGCAGTGAAATTCATATTCCTTATATTTTTAGTGAAAATTTCCTGTGCAGCATTTTAATTTTTAATATATTTCTCTTTGGGCAAAAAAAAAAAAACACAATTAAGACAATAGTGAATTATTAAGAGAAACTGGATTTGTGATTTAATAGAAAAAAAATCACTTGACTTTTTGGAAGACCTGGATTGTGGTGGTAGTATTTCCATGAATTATGATTCTGGATCAGACACTGAATTTCTATGAGTCTCAGTGACCTTATTTGTCATATGTCACTTCAGGCTCTAATCTGTAATCTTATAAATATATTTTCTGAACATATATTTTCACTGAAAAGCCTCATTCCTACTGTGATTGTAACCCCAATTCCAATTTTTCTCCCCTACATCTGGGATCTGAACTTTATATTGTAACATGAAGAATAATTTTGTTCTACCTCTCCCTCCCCTTTTTTTAGAAAAAAAAGAAAAAAAAAGAAATTCTTAAAAAAAAAAGGAAAGGAAAAAAGAAATTCTCTTCCAAAAGTAGTAAAAGCTCAGAAACCAGATGTGGTTTGTATAGGTATTCATCATGAATTTGCTGCAAATTATAATTATAGAGACAGCCAAACCCAAAGGCATACTTCAGAATAGAGAAATAGAGACAGAGATTTAAGTGATTCTAAAAGGAAAAGACTTCTTAAAAAATATTTAAATGTCTTCATTATTTTACCTTGGTAAAATAGTAACACAAAGTTAGGAAGAGTTCCCCTTATCCTCTACCCTGACAAGAACTCCTGTCCTGCTTCTAGAATCTGGTCAGGGTGCAAGGCTCACTTTGTTCCCCCGGGGAGCAGTACATATCATGGAGTTACCACAAGGCTCTAATTCCAGCTAAGCTGGGATCAAATCTTGTCGGCCATTTGTGAAACATGTAACCTTGGAAAAATCAAACTTTCTGAGCCTTTTCCCTCTTCATTCAGTTATGACTTCGGATAATAACGCCTACCTATAGGATCATTGTTAGAATTGGAGATACTCTTCACCTGACACAAATGATATACCTATTGAGGCAGAGATATTAGTGATATTATTAGTTGGAGAAGCTTGCTATGTGTGTCCTTTAAAGGCTAACTGGAAACCCCTGGAGGCTGTTGATCAGGGTAGTGTAAACAGGGAGATAAAAAACAGGAGGCACTATTTGCATTGGACGTGGTTGAGGAGCACACTCGGCAGCAAGCTTTGGGGAAAGTTTAAACCATGAAAGGTGGAGAAATGCATAAAGTGCAAATAACTGAGTGATTGTAGTGACTCCACTGTTTTATTGAGAACTGGCTCTAGGAGGCTGACTTCTGTTGGAGTGGGAAATTGCTTTATGTCCTTCATATCCAGATGGTACTGTGAGACAAAAATACACATTGTAACGCAGTAACTTTTATTTTTCTAATATTACAAATACCCTGTGTGTTTACAGTGGATGTTTATGTGTTTTTTGTTTTTCCTTCCAGGGTCTTTTCCATCTCTTCTGGGAGCTGCCCTTGAATATCTTTTAGAAAATAAATTGCCTTTCTTCCTAGTCTCAGCTACCGGCTTGCATGCGATTGATACATACTCCACTCCTGGAGATGCCCTTGAATAGTTTAAGCCAATCAGCACATTCGATTACATCTTTTAACAGGGAATGGGTTTCGAATGGGAACCTGAAAACCTTTAAGGCTTGTTAGAGTCTCAAGACTTGCTTGAAATGGTGGGCATGGATGCCGTTTACCCTTCTGGACTTGAGGACTAGAAGCCTAGAGCCTTGAGAATTGCCAGAGCCACCTTGGGATTACCAGGGAAGAAGGTGCCTGAGGAAAGGATTAACAGCACAAAAGCAGCACCTAGAAAGGAGAAGGTAAAACAGATACATTACTTTTAATGTGAGTGAGCCAATTATTTAAGCATACTGAAAAATTTCACTCTTATTCACCACAATATTTCATATAAGCTAGTTTTGGTTAGATTTTCTGAAACTTTGTAAGATACTAGTGATATACTAGTGATACTAGTGATATACTGATTAATTGTTGAAATTTAGAAATAAGGAGAGGGAAGAAAAAACGTTCTGTTTAGAATTCTAATGCCTATAAAGCATCATAGTATACATGTAATATATACATCTAGTCCTCTATTTCTTTGTGTGTATATATATGTATATATATATACACTTATGCATTTAAATATTTAAAAATACATCCTTGCAATCTGGTTTTCTGCTATGATTATAGGCTTTTTAAATGTCATTAAGTGTTATACTACATACAATCCCATTTTTAATAATTTCACAGTAATCCATTATATGGATATACCATAATTTATGTAACCAATTTCTTACCACAGACAATTAAATTATAACTCTACCTTCAGTTTTATAAACAATGTAATGAACTTGGTAGATAAGGCTTAACACATATTTCTAAATACTTTCAATAGGAAAAATTCATCGAATCTACTTTTCAGATCAACGTGTTTGCCTGCTTTTGAGGTATTGATACATTTATATAGCTTCCAGAAGATACATACTAACATACTTTTAGTAGGGATTGAAAGTTCTTGCACTCAAAAAACATAAGTGTTACTATTAGAAATTTGCCAGTGTGATAGATATAAAATGCTAGCTGTAGGGTACATCTCATGTGGAGCTGTGTAGATACAGAGTAGAGTTTTTGCAGGTGAATGAAGGATTTTTTTTTTCTCTTAAAGTTGCAAGTATTTTGAATGAGCATGTTAACGTGGAGCTACGGGATTAACTAAACTGGTGATCCATTCCCGTTAAGCAAATGGTCTTATATATTTTTACTGATTTATTGTTTATATTAACTATTTTTAAAGGTAGAACACTTCAAACTTGTTGAAAAGGTGGAACAGAAATGAAAAAGAAAATTTAAGTTACTCCATAGAGTAGCAGCTGGTAGTTTATAAATGAATACGATATGGTTTACCTTGGGAGAATATAAGATGTGTGGAACCTTCAGGACTGTGTGGTTCTATGCAGCAGACAACATTATGTCTTCTGGAGCTATTTTCCACTCTCTCTGTTACTGTTCAACTAAACTATTTGTGAAAGTGATTTGGGAAAAGCTGATCGAGTTCCTCGAAACATTTCATTTTCTAAGGCCACGGAAGACAGGATTTTAAAGATTTTTAGGAGGAGAATGGAAAGAAATGGTGGAAGATAGTGAACATGAGGAGAGGCAAGTTCAGAGTAGCATTGAATGGCATGACCCAGTTGTGCCTCTAAGTCACTGCGTTTGGTCAAAGTGTGCAGGTCTTTGCTCTCAAACCACCCAGGTTCCCTGTCTTGAAGCCTGAGTGATTGGGGTCACCACAATGTAACACTTCAAAATACTCATCTGGTTTGGTTGAAATATCCTCTTAGAAACTCACTGATTCTTTTGGGTCAGGGTTAAGGTCCATATGACAGCACTGTTACTGACCAGAGAATTATCAGACCCCAAAAGATGTAATTGCTAGCATTATGAGGGGCTGCAGGAGATAGAGATGATTTTTTTTTTTTAATCCCATTTCAGAAATGGCAATCCCTTTCTCACCTTGACAGGGAAAGTAGATCTTCTTGAAATGCTTCAACCAGCTTCTTTGTCTAGGCGACTATGAACACTTGAAGATGAAAACCTTCCTGATCCCCATAGCTATTTCCGTTAACTCCTTGAAAACCAAATAATGTGTGCGCTCAGCTGCTGAACTGTTTTAATGAGGTGCCACTGATTTTAATGGGGCAAAAAGATGGATGATTTACACCAGATGTCCGTAAGGGCCATTCGGGGATTGCTTTGCTGGACACATAGTACATCATGTTGCTCGTTGAATTCTTAAGGGGTTAACTTGACCTTTCCCTTTAACACAGCACTAAAAATAATGTAATTTCCATTCTCGGTGTCTCTTTTATTTATATAGAAAAGCTTCATGACAAACCCATCAGGCCTCTGAGAGCAAGTTTCTCATTTATGTCTTTGCCATCCATAAACCCCAGTGGGTGATTTTGAAAGTGAGAATAGACACTGGTGGGTGCTTCACTCATGAGCGTGAACCAGGCTTTTATTATCAACACTTCAGGCATTGAATCATTCCAGGATGAAAGGTATTATTTCCTGAAGATTGCTGGTCAGTGTTGTATGCCTCATCTCGGAAGAAGTATTTCAGCTTAGATAATCAATACTCTTGCCCCTTGAAGTATGAAAATAAACTTTAAAACAAAGAGAATGAAGCATAAATCTCCTTTTAAACACACCACCACAGGCATCATATAACATTATTGTTCCTTATTTTCTAGATTTTGGTGGTGATAAATACTGCACCATTTAAGTTATCAAGTAGTAAGATATCCTAGAGTTTATAAAATGGAAACTTGACTGATGTTCACCAGGATTCTTACTTCAGAACATTTTCTGTTTAAAAAAGGAAGACTGAAGTTCTGAGTATTAACATTTTGCCTCTTTCTTGGACTCAGAAACTAGATTTGTGTTCTGCCTGAGGTCCCTGTGCGCTTATTTCAACTCCTTATAAAAATAAAAGAACTTATTTATTTGTGGGTTATTATGACCTTTGGGTCAAGAAAAGATTCATCTTTTGCTGTATATTTCCTTTGATAATCAGATATTATGATTGATTGTAAAAGAAATCCAGAAACTCCGATGCTTATAATAATCACCCAATAATGGAAGCACATCATTGTAGAGGATCTAAAGGGTGACCCAAATGATAATTCATCACTTCTTTCTTGTTTCTTCTGCTGTGACTTTATGGTTTACCTATCATTTTGGACTCTGGAAGAGAATTATCATTTTGCCTTAAAAGTAGTACAGCGATGTCCACATAGTCAAAAAGTAAATCCCCATGTTTATCTTGAGAATTTGAATTTTGTGTTTCAAGATTATGTCTATGTATTCTTTTGTGACACCTTGAACTATATGACAATTTAACAATCAGATTGTCTCCTTAAGAAAATCTTGTGCAAACAAAAGAGAAAAAGAAAAAAGATAAAAATACCATGCTGACAAATAGGTATACCTCCCCTCATCTTGCTCTCATATTGTAGGTTTTTGATTGAGGGCTAAGGGAAGTGCAACTTCTCTTTCTAGTATCGATGTAATATTCACTTTTAACGGGAGTTTTCTAGCTAATCAAGCACACTGAGATAGTTCACTTTTTCTCACCGTATTATTTCACTGTTTAGGTACAAAAATCTTTCTTTATGTTAGACAGGATTCCCATTTCACCATTTTCACCATTCATCACCAAATTACTTGTTTTCACTCAGATGAAAGGATGTGAACTTTGTTACCAATTACATGTAGTGGCTTTACTGTAGTTTTCCTATCTTTGGTCTAGCATATATAGGTATCTGACCTTATAATGCTATGTTAACGCAAGCTAAAGTTTTGCAAAAATGTGCTTTTTGGTGTACACCCATCTCCATTTCTCATAAAATTTTGATCTAATTATAAGTACGTGGTAACTTTAGGTACAAAAGTGACCCCAAATATCCCCCGACCCTGTATATTCATTCATCCAGAGGTAAGGATGCTTTGTATCTGGACTGGCTTTCTTAAGCTATGATTTCTGTTGATCAGTAGAATGCAATAGAACTAATAAGTCTCTAGAGACCTTCTGTATATCTGCGCACTCTCTCCCTCTCTCTCTCCCCCTCTCTCTCTCTCTTACCCCTCTCCTGCTGCCAAGAGATTGCACCTGGGATAACCTGCTGGATGATGAGATACACATGGCCCAGTTGCCAACATAGTCCCATTGGGCATGTTAGTGAGGCTAATCTAGACCAGTAGAACCACCTAGCTGAGTCCAGCCTCATTCTCTAACCCACAATATCATGATCCAAATATGGTTCCTTTTTAAGCTTATTTATGGTGTGTTTTGCTATACAGCAATAATTTTAGATTCAAATAGATTTGGACTTAGATAAACATAGATTCAAATAGATTCTAAGGAAAAGACCGGATATAATCATAGGCAGCACTGAACTATCTATGTGGTATATGGAACTTTGGATTCGCCTAAGACTATTGCCTTCTGCTCTTTTCTGGGCTTATAATTTATCTTGCCAAATACTCTCTTTTAAATGACTGTGTATCATTTTATCTTCTCCAGAGTCAGCTACTAGTGCCCACAAAGCGTTGTTAAAGGCAAGGATGGAAGAATTTCTTTGCAATTCCCAATATTTTATAATTAAAACAGATTGTTTTTTGCTTTTGGTTTTCCTGTGTTATTTATTTTCTCCATAGAGGGCTGTGTGGTATCCTTCTTTTATAAAATCCCATGAATTAATATTAATTTATATTCTGGAAACCTATCAAGGGCACTGGCCATTTTTTGTTATTGAGGAAGAAACTCTTGATTGTCACAAACTTACTTTGGAGAATTACTATTTGAGAGGCTGAAATACTCAGTGCTACAAGGCCAAACAACACAAAAATTCTGGTTTATTAAGCAAAAAGTGAATTATAACAATTCCCATAATATTAATTTATCCCAACTTCACTGATTGGCTGGAAGAAGAAATATCTGAACTCACAACCCTGAGATCAAGGCTTCAGCTGAGATCAAGAGTCAGATGCTTACCTGACTTACCCACCCAGGCACCCCTGAAAGAAGGAATACCTAACTATTGTTATCTCACCTTCTCAGGTGCCCTTCTCCACACCCACCCTCACTTTTGTTCCATTGAAGATAAAAGCTTCGGGAACAATGGCATCATTTCTGTGCAATAAAAAAAATGTACTTATTTTCCCCCTAAAAGATTGGTAAAAAGAATCTTGTAATTGACTCTATCAAGCCTCAAGTCTAAGTTTAAGAGTACTGGTCAGATCTCTGAATTTTTTCACAATCTGATCTTAATATTCTGTACCTCATGGATTAAATTATGTTTAACAAGCTATGTACCGTATCTTTAATAATAAAGGAAAAAGGAAATAGCTTATGTAACTACATACACGAATAGCAAGAAAAGAAATTTGTGGAGAGGACACAGTCCTTGTTTTAGATTTATTAATGAGGACTTAGGTAGGACTGATAACTTTCTTCCACTTTTCATGTTTTCTTTGCTTTCAGCTAATAACTCGTCTGATTGATACCCCTTATCCAGTAGGGTGTTTCATATCTTTGTTCCTGAAGAACTGTAGCCCTTGATGGTACTACCTCCACATGTTGCTGTCCAATATGACATTTTGCGACCAGGAAACTGGTCCATAATATGCACTTTCCAATATGGCAGCTCTGGCCACATGTGGCTCTTGAATGCTCGAGATGAGACTAATGAGATGGAAAAACTGAATTTTAAGTTTTATTTATTGTTAATTAAATCTTAAATAGACACATTAGATAATATAGCTCCAGTAGTCTTTCATTTCCTTTTACGCCAGATATAGAAATACCCAGAGGTACTCCAAGGGATCACTTGGCTTCTATTTCTGTTTATTAATTTCTTTTGAGAGTCTCTTACAGTCTCTTAGAGGACATAATTGGCTTGTTGGTGGGTGCATGACACAAGATATTCTACCCCTATAATTCCATCTCCCTTATTCTTTGGATTTCATCTATTTTGAGTCAAGAGACTTATGAAATTGCATCTTAATTTGCAGTGAATCTGTCTTAGAATTTAGCTACACTACAAAATAATCAGTTAATATCACTTCCAGTTATTCAGATAAGCAAATTTACTCCATAAAATAACATTAGTTCAAAATTGGTTCTCTTATCCAGTCTGAATCTATTCCCACAGATACTCTCCAACATCAAATATCTCCAAATTCCAAATATCTCCAAATAAAGTAGCAAAACTCCAAAATTCATCTGGAGTATAGCCTTCTTTTTCTGAGTTTTATTTCATAATTTCTCTCAGGACTGCTGGATTCTGTATTATAGTTTAGAAGATGGTAAAGGAGAGAGGCATATAGTGGAGGATGGGGAAGGGGGGGGGCATGAGAAAAACTGATTTCCTCTTAAGAGATCACCACCTCAGGAAAGAGGGTTAACAGAGTCTTCAAGCAATACTTCTCTTTAACTGTGTTTACCTTGAACTCCAACCCAAGATTCTCCCTATTTCCTTGCTCTTGTCTGCACCCCATTCTCTGTTACCAATTTCATTAGGAGTCAGGATTTTTATGTACAAACAACAAAAACTGGCCCTGATAAACTTAGGCAGGAAAACACTTTACAGATACCAGTATCAACAGAACATCTGGAAGACTAGTCAAGGCAAAGGTACAGTCAAGATCCCATGATCAGTTGCTAGTGCCAACATCATTGGGCATTTGAAGCCATTACTGCTGTTACTGCACCACTGGGCAATCATGGCCATGTCACTGAACTCTCTTTCTCTCTCTCTCTCTGTTTTATGAACACTTTATTTTATAATGGTTTTATTGGTGGGAGGATACAAACATTCAATCCATTACAGTTTCTAAGTTTGTGTTTTTCTTTTTTGGTATATAGATGTTCTGTTGTTCCAATACAATTTCTTGTAAAGACTGTCCTCTCTCTGTTGACCTCTGCTCCTTTATCAAATACAGATTCGCTGATTATATTTGGTTTGGCCTATTTCTGGTCTTTCTATTCTGTTCCATTCATCTATGTATCTGGTTTTTTGCTTTTCATCAGTACCACATTCTTGATTTCCATAGCTTGTGGTAAATCTTGGAGTCCTAGAATGTCAGTCTTTCAAATTTATCTTTCTTCCTCAATATGATGTTGTCTATTCTTGGTCTTTTACCTTTCCATATAAACTTTAGAATAAGCTTGTTCATATCTACAAAGTAACTTGCTGTGATTTTGATTGGGATTGTATTAAATGTATAGATGAAGTTGAAAAGATGAATATCTTAATTTAGAGTCTTCTAATGTAAACATGAATTATTTCTCCATTTATTTAGATTTTTGAAATTTTTTTAGTGTTTTATGATATTTTGTATGTGGACCCATTTTTTTTTTTTAGATTTATATCTGCATACTTCAAGTTTTGGTGCTATTGCAAATGGTATTTTGTTTTTAATTTCAAAATTTCATTGTTTACTCCAGGCATATAGGAAAGTAATTAACTTTTGCATATTGCACAAGTCCACTGTAATTATTATTCTTGTTCTTCTAGGTAAGGTGTTTCTTCCTGCTGGCTCCCAGCTTCTTTCAAGATTTCTTCTTTGTCTTTGGTTTTCAGTAATTAGACTATTACATGACTATGTGTGTGTGTTTGGCATACATCCTGCTTTGTGGATCCTGGATCTATGCTTTTGTATCTATCACTAGTATTGGAAAGTTCTTAGCCACTATTACTTAAAATATTTCTCTTGCTCATTATCTTTTTTTTCATTCTTGTATTCTAATTCTGAAGTTGTCTCACAATTCTTAGATGTCTATCCCGCCCACCCCTCCACCCCCCAATGAACTCCACTGCCATTCTTTCCTTCTCTTTGCATTTTAGTTTGGAGAATTTATATAGATCTATCTTCACGGTCTCTGATTCTATCCTCAGTTGTTATGTCTACTAATGAACCCACTGAAGGTTTTCTTCATTCCACTGTTTTTAATTTTATTATTTCTAAAATTGCTTTTTATTTCTTAGTGTTTCCATACTTTTGCTTATATTATTTGTTTTTTTAAGTTGTCTACATTTTCTGTTAGAGCACTGAATGTATTAATTGTAATTATTTTAAATGATCTGTTTGATAGCTCCAACATCAGTGTCATTTCAGAGTCTGATTGTGATACTTGCTCTTTTCTCTTCAGATTGTCTTTTCTTATCTTTGACATTCCTTTTCATTTTTACTGGAAAGTCAGACATGTTGAATCAGGTATTAGGAACTGAAGTAACTAAGCCTTTAGTATAGGATTTATGTTAATCTGACTAGGACTTGAGTTGTGTGAATGTTTGATAAGGGTGCCAGAGGCTTCAGATTCCTTTTCTGTCTTTGTGACTAAGTGCTTGACCTTGGGTTTCCCTAAGTACTCTTCCTCAGGGAGAGTATGTGACTTGCAGCTTTTTCAGTTGTAATTTGCTGTTATTTTTTTGCTGTGGTTGTGAATTATAGGGGAGAAGGAGTATTCTATATTCTGCCAGTTATCTCTCAGTCTTTTAGTAGGCCTGTGTCACAAAGCTGTGGCCCTCACAAGTATTTCTCCAGTGGGGTGGCTTTTATCCCCTGCTCCCTACTCTCCTCCCTAGCATTCCCAATCTATTTCCTTAAAGACCTGACCACCCTTGACTATGTTTTCCTTGTACCAATTAGGTAATACAGAGAGGCTAAAGGGTACTAGAGTGGGAGGAATTATCTTCCTCTATCTGAAAGAAGGCTCCAATAAAGTCTTTTCTTCTGGAAAGTAGGTTTTGTTCTAGAGAAGGCTCTGGATGTATTTATCAATCTTTTCCTCTCCTTGTCAGAGCCAATAGGAAGTCTTTCTCAGATCTCTACCATGGGAACCTGATGGGGTTTTTGGAAGTGAAGCAAACAAAAGTATGAGAGCTTCCCTAAAACTGTGGCTCCCAGAAGTTTCTCAATTTCATACTGGCTTTGAACATAGTCTCTAGCAATTGGCCAACATTGCCATTTATGTTCCTATCCATTTATGGCACAACCAGCTTCAGCTCTAGGCAACAGTTCTCAGCTGCGATTGTCTGGATATGTCTTCAGATTTTGGTAAGGCTGTTTGCCACAAAACCTCTATTCTCTGGTGAATCTGCAAAATAGCTCTGGTTTTCATTTATCCAGCCCTTTCTTGTTATAAGGACAAAATGAAGACCCCCCACACACACCCCCATCCTTTTTTCCATGGCAGAGCTGAAACCACAAGTCCCTCGCTGAGCCCATGGATTCATTAAAAGAATTTCTAATGGTTCTTGAGTGATTGTGTCACTTTCTTAATCTTCATAATCCTGTCTTCAAGTAGGCTTCTCTAAGAACAGGGAACTAAGCTGTGCCTCACACAAAGGATCCCTCTGAGGAGACAAAAGTGCCTGGATTCTGTGTATCCAAACAGAAAACTGTATCGAATGTGTGACAGCAAAATTTGAAGGATGTATTTCTCAACTGAGTGTATACCAATAAACTTATGTAATTATAATTCTGGGTGCCTTATACATACTGAGTGACCTTTTGGAACATTTTAGATGTCACTCTCTAACCTAAACCATCATCAGCTGCTTGTCATTTTGTTGTTGTTGTTGTTAGGACACAGACCAACACGTTATTCCCTGATCTGGTCCTGCCTCTGTACAGCCTCATTTGATGCCACTGTTCCCTTCATTCAATAACTTCTACATTTGACTAAGTTTGCCTAATATACACTTTCACAGAGCCTTGTATATTTTGGGGGGAGAATATTATATCTGTATTTATTTATTCATTTATTTATTTATTAAAGATTTTATTTATTTAGACAAGAATGGGAGAGAGAGAGAAAGAGAGCATGAGAAGTGCGAGGGTGTGAGGGAGAAATGGACTCCTCACTGAGTAGGGAGCCTGACTTGGGACTCAGTCCTGGGATTCTAGGATCATGACCTAAGCTGAAGGCAGTTGCTTAACTAACTGCTCCATCCAGGCGCCCCTGTAATAAATTATTTAAATTTTGTATAACTCTTTGTTTAATATCTTTCTCTCCCATTGAACATATATTCCAGGAGGTCAGGGACTGCCTGTCTTGTCTATGGTTATATTCTTTGCCCTTGCAGAATCTTGGAAAACATTTTTCAGGTGCATGAATTATGAATGAATGAAAACTCCACCCTCATTTTCATTTCATGGCAACAAGATCCTTGATTTCGTCTTATGGATGAGAAGCATAGAGAGGTCTGAACAGCACAACTAGAGGTTCCTGAGGAGAAAACTAGGAGCAGAAATTTAGTTTGAGTAATGATATAAAATCTCTCCCCTCAGGAAATTCAGACATGTTCATAGTTTCTTTTTTGCCATTATACAAATGTGGGTATGACTTGATTTTTTTGGATACCAAAAGAAAGGATAAATGGGGAATGTTGACAAATTCAGGGGCAATCAGATTACAGCAACAGTAAAAATGTGATTGTTGTCATTATCAACTAGCTGATCTTTTTAAGTTTCTCAGTGATTGGAATGAAGCACAAGAGAATTCCTCGAAGGCACTGACAACAGAATGATTCCCTGGGCAAGTTTTGCGGTCATTTTTGGCCTTCAAACTTGAAGATGGCCTTCCATGACCATTTCTGATGAGTTCCACCCTTCACTTACTGGTGGGGTGAGCTGTGGCCACAGAATTTCCTTCTTAATAACACAAAACATGAAAGGTTTATTAGATAGAGATTGAAGCTCATTAAATGGATCGAATTACGCTGTACTTGGCACGCTCTTGTATATATCACATTTGATTTTCAAAAGAATTCCATTGAGTAGGGCAGCATTTCCATTTTTCACAAATCACAAGAATGGATTAGGATGATTGAGTAACTTAGCCATGATCATAGAGTTAATGTAGTGCCACAGGGAGGGTGAAACTCTTTTCTAAGGTCATTGAGGTGGGAAGCCTCATTTTGTGAAAAGCTTTGTAGTTATATCAGTATCTACAGCATTTTTGGAATTTTCTTCTTTTTTTTGGCACTGCTTTTCAAACTTAATCTCTTTAAACATTGATAACATTAAACCTGTGTGTTCATTGAGCAACAACACAGATTAATACTTTTTGTGTCAAATTTTATGATCCATTGTTGTCCCAACCTCAATCCAAAGAAAGAATTCCCTACCACTAACACCCAAATTCTCAAAACAAGTGCATTAAACAACAACAAAAAACCCATGGAAATATGTAAGATATCAAGGTTCTTAAACCAGCTGTTATGCATAGAAAGTGAGCACACTTTATAGCAGTTTTTAGTATCTGTTCCAGCTGCAAATGTGTAATATAATCTGAAAATTATACAGTGTAGTATTCATTTAAATGTGTAAACTTTATCGACAAGAAGACAGCTTCAGAAGAAATCGCAAGAGCGCATTTTGTCAATTTTGTTTGGAAGGATTTCTTGGTAAATAAGGACAAGAACAGAGCTTGATAACTTATATGACACTCTAAATTGCATTTCAAGGCATCCAGCCAATTCTGCAACTTGCATAGCATGAATAAGAAAGCAATCTTGTCTAATTAGAACACAAGACAATCTTGATAAACACGTCATGTATTGATATTCATATATGTGATGTGAATATATATTATTAGATATACTTGTTACACACACACACACACACACACACACACGTATGCGTGCGCTCTGATAATACAGTGTTTGGTTTTGTTATAAGAAAAACCAAGTGAGAATGCAGGTGATTCTAGGCAAACCATTACTGGAAAAATGCATTTTATTCCCTACAGGAATTAATGTCCTACAATCAGTGTGATATATAACCATTTTTACATTGATAAATTTACCTTCTATTCGTTTGCTAATAAGACTATTTCTTCCTGTGCCTATATTAAGACAATCATAATTTCTTTTCTACTTAATATATTAGCACTGTGAATAATGTCACTAGGTTTTTTTTTCATCCTTGCATAAGATAGAAATTATGTGTTAACTTATTGCCTGAAAATTGTATAGACTTCACCTAGAAACCAATTGAATCTCAGTTTTGAAGTTATTGGTCTATGCTTGTTTTTTCATTTTGTACCATGTTTTTTCATAGGTATATTAATTTCCCTTGGTTTTCAAACTTACTAGCCTATAGGCTTTTTGATATTTTCATTATTTTAAAAATCCTTTAAAATATGGATTGTTTTCTTTATATAATTGGAATTTCTTTTTTTTTTTTTTTGTATTGTCTTTTTGAATCCATCTTACCAGAGGTTCATCTTAAGTATCAACTTCGTGTTTTATGAGTATTCTCTATCACTTTTTTTTGTTCTCTATTTTATTATTATTTTTTTAAATATTTATTCTTTCCTTCTTTTTTGTTTTTAGTTTTGTTCTCTGCCCATTCAAACTTCTTTTAGTTTTTCTATATTTGTTACATATCACAGATTTTGGACTATGTAGTTTTTACTGTTGTTTAATCGTAAATATTTTATTTCTTTTGTACTTCCTTTTAAATACAGAGAAATATATTACTTATATATCACATATGTAGAATTTTTAACTAGTCTCTTGTTAACTTACTGTATTGTCTTCAGAGAACATACACTAAATGATTTCATCCTCTGTAATTTATTGAAGCTTCTTTTATGACTAAATAGAGGAACAATTTTTGTAAATGTTGTATGTATGTTCAAAAAGAAAATATACATTTTCTGTTTAAGTGAATACATTTTTTTAAAAGATTTTATTTATTTATTTGACAGACAGAGATCACAAGAAGGCAGAGAGGCAGGCAGAGAGAGAGGAGGAAGCAGGCTCCCCGCAGAGCAGAGAGCCAGACGTGGGGCTCGATCCCAGGACCCTGAGATCATGACCCGAGCCGAAGGCAGCGGCTTAATCCACTGAGCCACCCAGGTGCCCAAGTGAATACATTTTTTAAGTGAATGCATTTTTTAAGATATGATGGTTATTATTGGTTGAATTATTTATTTAACATTTTCATTTCATTGTTTCCTCTGCTATAGAAACTTTTTGTCTACATTTTAAATTCCAGTATAATTAACATACAGTGTTATAATAGTTTCAGGTATACAATATAGTGATTCCACAATTCCATACATCACCTGATGCTAATATAACAGGTGCCTCTGTAATCCTCATCACTTATTTCACCCATCTTCCCACCCACCTCTCTTCTGGTAACCATCAGTTCTCTATAGTTAAGAGTCTGTTCCTTGGTCTCTCTTTCTCCTTTGTTTATTTGTTTTATTTCTAAAATTCCACATATGAGTGAAATCATATGGGATTTGTCTTTCTTTGACTGACTTATTTTGTTCATGGCTGAATAATATTCCATTGTGTCTATACACCACACCTTCTCTATCCATTCATCTATTGATGAACTCTTGGACTGTTTTCATAATTTGGCTATTGTGAATAATGTTGCTATAAACATAGGGAGTGCATGATTCCCTTTGAATTAGTGTTTTTGTATTTTGGGGGTAAATACCCAGTAATACAATTACTGGTTCATATGGTATTTATATTTTTAATTTGTTGAGGAACCTCCATACTGTTTTCCACAGTGACTATACCATTTTGTATTCCTACCAACAGTATAAGAGTGTTCCTTTTTCTCCACACCTTTGCCAACACTTCTTGTTTCTTGTGTTGTTTGATCTATCCCCTGTAAGAGGACTATGTTAAAATTAACAAAAATGATTGTTTTTTCTACTTTTACCTGTGAATTTGTTAGTTTTTGCTTCATATATTTCTACACAGTTTGTAAGTTGCAAATATGTTATCTTCACTCTATATAGTACCTCTTGTATTTTAATTTTTTTTGCCTTAAATTCTCTTTTGTCAGAAATAAGGATTATTACCTTAGCTTTCTGTTTATACTTGTCTGACACATTATTTCCATCCCTCAATTGTCAATTTTTTAAATATTATTAAAGTGTGTGCCTTGTAGACTAGTGCTTCTCAAACCAATTCTGGTAAAGGACCAGGTTTTCTCAATTTTCTATTCTATTTCCATTGTACTTTACCTCTGTAAAATGTGGTAAATAGGTTTTCTAGCAAAGAAAATAAAGCCATACAAAATACATGACTACATTTTAACTATTAAACTCAATTGACAGGAAATTCTCTGTCAAGAGTCTATTAAACTTTACAAATGATCTCTTTTTTTCTATTAATTTAGTCACAAAATGGTAACAAATAGTATACAGATCAATATTATTCTGTAGACCATACTTTCAGTAACCCCATTATAGACAAATATTGCTAGATCTTGGCTATCTTTTTAAATCTATCTTAATTGGTGATCTATGTTAATTGATGAGTTTAATTTATTTAAATTTATTATAATTACTGTCAAGATTTATTTCTACTACCAAATGTCATATATTTTTTTAAAATGTTTTATTTATTTATTTGACAGAGAGAGACATAGCAAGAGAGAGAATACAAGGAGGGGGAGTAGGAGAGGGAGAAGTGGGCCTCCAGCAGAGCAGGGAGCCTGATGCAGGGCTCAGTCCCATAACTCTGGGGTCATTACCTGAGCTGAAGAGAGACGCCTAATGACTGAGCCATCCAGGCACCCCTAATGTCAAATTTTTAATTTATTGTTTTTTCCCTCACTATGAATATGAGCACTATCAATTCAGACTGATAAATGTAAGTTATATTTGAAATTCAAATACCATGGTCATTTTGATGTGATATTTCTGAAATAGTGAATAATCCTGGGTAAATTTCTGAACAAAACAAAGCATGTTGATTCCTGGACACTATAAACATATGCTGAAATTATGCAAAAATACTTGGTTTACAAAAAATTGTTATCTTCTGGCTTAGATAATTATATAAATATACAGCAGAATTTTAACATGTCATTTGGAAAATGAAAATTAATTTTGTGGGATTGTTCTGTGTATTGTAGAACATCCATTATCTTTGGCTTCTGCCTACCAAATGCCAATAGTACCTTCCAATTATCGTGGTAACCAAATATACCCCCACAAATTTCTAAAATGCCTCTTTAGGGATTGTATGCCTTTTATTGAGAACAGTTGTTCTGAGATGTGACACAGGACTCCTGTTGATCTAGTTCAACTAGATCAACAGGAGTCCTTCCCCCAGGATTTGAGATAGGCACTGTCCAAGCTGTGAGGATGAATGTGGAAACCATAATGATATGGTCTTGGCTTTGTGGAAATGGTTAGGTTGCCACAAGACAGATTAAAACTGACACACAGAAGGAGAGGCAACAGATAGAACCAGAGTAGGTATTTCCCTGCCTCCCCATTGGGGATATTTCTCTGTTTCACTGTAGCTAGTTCTGGTTGGGTTTCTGTTGCTTGCTACTAAGAAAATCCTAAAATAACGTAGTTACTTATTTGTGCACTATTATTTTACATTATGTGTAATCAATTATCACTATGATATCCTGGAAAGAACTGAATAAATGATGTCCAATAAATCCAAAAGAATGAGCAAAACAACAAATAGAAAGTGATTTAGATGGTTATGATAAACTCAAAAATAAACTCCCAGCAAGGCTTACTAGGAGAAATTGAAACTTTGTATTTATATTTTTAAAATGAAAATAGAGGGCACCTGGGTGGTTCAGTCAGTTAAGTGTCAGATTCTTTCTTGATTTCAGCTTACATCAGGATCTTGTGGTTATGAGATCAATCCCTACGTGGGGCTCCATGCTGGGCCTGGAGCCTGTTTAAGATTCTCTCTCTCCCTCTCCCTCTGTCTTCTCCCCCTCCACTCCCCTCCTCCTCACACACACTGTCTGTCTCAAAATGGATGAATGAATAAATAAATGGATAGATAAATATAGAATAGATTTGGTATAGAAATTATATACTCATTTTAAATATTAAGGAAGAATATGTATCCAAAGATGACTAAAACTTTATATCTGTTCCATGTAAACTCCTTTCTTGAAATGGAGAGCTAGAGCATTTACTTCTCACATAAATTTTACTAGGTGTTATTAAGTGCTCTCTGGCATGGCCAATGTTTTCATTGGAAATGGCTACCTTATTAAAGAGTAGATGTTTTCCGGATAGCAGTGTCTATCAGAATTTTGTCTTTGGTCCAACTGTAGTATGGATATTCTTTGGAAAGTCTACAGAAAAGATTTACATTATAGAGAATGTTTCATTCTGTAGAGATCTGCTATAAAATGTGTACTGGGATGTCTAATAATGCACCAATTCAAGCAAGGAAACATTAAAGAATGGTATGTAACTGTACTTATGTCTTGTGTTATTTCTCCAGTAGAGTATGGTACACATAATCTCTGAAAATCAACTGTAGTTTGAGATAAAGGATATGGATATTAGGATTTAAGGGGAGAAAGAAAAAATATTTAAGGGGAGAATCATTTAAAGGAAACTTTAATGAATAAATTCATAACATATTCTCAGTCTATGTTTTAAAAATACTTAATATTCAGATACATGTACAGATGGATTTGTGAAGACCATAAAGTAAAAAAAAAAAAAAAGAAGGCTAACCTGTTTATTTTTATTTTTTGGTTAATTTCCATTTATCCTTCTTTCTTTTACTGAGCTTGCTCTTTATTGCTGAGAATCATCAGTGTCCCAGCTCTTCCCTATTCCCCTGACCCATGATGATTCTCCTGACTTCATTTGCTTTTCCACTTTGCCTGGATCTCTAGGTCAAACTTTCAAAATTGGCACACATAGGAGCAAAAGAAAAGTTGCATAAATAATAGGTATCAGAATGGAGCTCAAAATCAAACACTCCAAGGTCTTTGTAATAGCTGCTACTACTACTATTTCCATCCTTACTGCTGAGATGTATTACAGGCTCTTCCCAGATAAGAGCTGAATGTTCATTTTTATCTTTTTCATAGAGCAGAATAAAACACCTGACATAAACCAGGAAACAATATATTTTAGAGAAAGGGAATGATATTGCCTATGTTTTACTTTAAATGCATACTTCACTAAAGTATTTTTGAATGTTGATTAATCAAAATTCTGATTGCGCATATACATACACACAAACACACACATTCTTTTTATCTATCTGACAGTTTATTAATACTAGATAATGAAAGTATTGGATGATAGAAAAAATTCATTTATGTAGCAAATGGTTGTGAGAGATAGAATAATACTCTTAGAATATTACTTAGTAATAAGCTTTAAAAGCTCATTATGTAAGCTTTTAAAAAATCAAACAGGAAGGAAAATGGGGGTATTGTAGGATTTATACAGCTCAAAAATAATAAAATGGTTGGATATGATCAAATTCAATTACTGGAAAGCAAGGCAAATCATTTTAGTATGAAATTTGATGGAAGGTACTATTTACCTTTCATTGGCTTGTTTATTTCTCCATTTGATCCCATGAAACCAACTCATTTTTTCTTCACTGTGTGTTATATAGGCATTAAAGTCTTGAACAAAACTTGGAATTCTTGAATATAAGCTGTAGGTTATGGTCTAATCCTTAAACAAAGAGTATTATGTCCCATTATGCATTTCAGTGTTTTGCTAATTAACTTTAGTAATTTTATTGCTGTTATTATGGTAACATACATGTAAAGCTTCATTATAACTCTATTTGCCATTAATAGTTGGGAATGATATGGATCAATAAAACTTCTCTATTGTTTGTATGTCTTTATTATTTAAAATATAATAAGTCAAGAAAATATAATAACAGTGGAATATATTCGATGATGCAGCTCTTTCTTCAAGAGAGATGTTAGAAAGCCTGCAGTTTTGGTCATGTAAAATTAGACTAGGGGAAAAAAAAACCTTTAAGGAATAAATGTTATGAAAAATTACTGTCTAAAGAGAGTGGCAAAATGACCAAACCAACTATCTTCCCATATTTAAATTTTGTGCTACCTTTCAAATGGTTTAAATGAATTGTTATATCTTATTTATAACAGGCTTTAACTAGTTTCCAAGCTACTATTAACATTTAATATTATAGATAAGAAAAGGTAATCAGAACACTAGAAATAGCACCTTTGACATGGCTTCCAAGCTTATAAAATTATTTCATAGAGTACTGCACATATACAACTAATATGAAATAAGTAGTTGAAGATCTATGTAAAGTATGTGATTAATATAGACCAATAATCTGATTCTTTCAATCCCAAGATTTTAATCCTATTTTCCCCTTCAAACAGTATTTATTTCTGGAATCATCTGGAGAATCATCTTAACCCTCTACTTTGTTTGAATAAATGCTACCTTACCATATTCACCTGTGTTGGTGTGTTATCAAAAAGAAAGCTCCTTACAGATATTCTCAGAAAATATATCCATCTCTTTGAAGTATTCTTATTTGATTCATTTTACTCTGAAAATATAATGAGATAGAATTACATTTGAATGGTATTTCTTTTGAAAAGTTGGTTATAAGTATATGAGAAAAGTCTCAAAAAGGTTGAAAAGTCTTATCATTCTAACTCCAAAAAGATTTGTGTTTCCATCTAATCTAGATTTTCCACATCAGCTTCTTCTATGTCTCCATCACATATTCTGTGCCATTGTTTCCCATATTTACATTCTCTCTCTGCTTTACATATATATATGTATGTAAGTGTATGTATGTATTTGCTTGCTTTTTGACTCTCATCTCCATTAGACTGAGCATCATGAAAGCATGGACTCTTTGATCTTATTCACTGCTTATGTTCCCAGAGTCTGCTCGAGAGATTAGAATGTAAGAATGTGAGGGAGGGATCTTTGTCTGCTTTGTTTGCTGCTATATCCCTAACATGTAAAACAGTGAATGACCAAAAAAATATATATATCTTGAATGAATCTATTAAATTATTCCTATGATTGAGGATTTTATTTCTGGACAGTGTTTTTAGGTATAGCTTGCATCCAGATTTTGGTTGTTCACAGAGTAGCCATATATTAGTTTTGCAAAGCAGTGCTGCAGTCCTGACCATCTGTATAAGCTTGTATGCTTTTGCAAAGTGTTGCAACCAGAATTCAGAAGTTGTTTTTGATATTTTATGTTCCACAGAGGTAGAAGATTTTCCAGAAGAAAACAGAGTTGTCCCTCTTTCAGAGGAGGTTGTCTATGGGCCTTGATTCATGAACTGAGTTTAAGGAAACTATCTCTAATATACCTGCTTACTGGTTAAAGGCAGTGGTTCACAAGCCATGATCTATTATCCAATATCCTTTAAAAATCTGAGGGGGAGAGTGGAGAAAATGTCATAGCTCTTTCTAGACCCAGAATTTCTACGTAGTCACCTGGTATTTTCTGTATTCCCGGAAGGTTATGAGCTGGTATGGTGGGCATAACTATGATAGTTCTCCTGTTTAATAATAAGAGTTTTCTGTGGGGAGTAACCATTAATTATTTGGTAATGATAGAAGATTTTCTAAGAATACACTCACTGGTTTAGAGTTGTACTTTTGACATTAATGCCAGGTAATAAATAAAAAAACCTCACCATCATAAAATTAAAATTAATCATTTCTTGGGTCCCTGGGGTGGCTCAGTTGGTTAAGCCTCTGCCTTGGGCTCAGGTCATGATCTCAGGGTCCTGGTATTGAACCCCTAATATGGGCTCCCTGCTCAGTGGGGAGTCTGCTTCTTCCTCTGCCCTTCTCTTGCTCATGCTCTCTCTCTTTCTCACCCTCTCACTCAAATATATAAATAAAATCTAAAAAAAAGTAAAATTAACCAGTTGTTAAAATTATGCCCACATGATCAACAATTATTGCTTCTTTGTGTCAGTAAGAACATGGTTCATAATAGTAATTTGGGGTAAGAAAATATAATTCTGTCTTTCCCCCTGCTCTCCTCTCTTTTAACTTTTTAAAATCCCTCTCTATTTGCAGTTTGAATGATTATTTTTCCCTGGTACCAGTATGGAAGAGGACATGAATGGCTTGAAATGAGAATGGGAGGAAAATGAATGAGAAAGGAGGAAAATTAAATAAGTTTCTCTCCTTAAAAAACAACAACAACAAAAACAACAACAAAAACCAGCAGAATAATTTAGTTGGTTCCAATGGATTTTGGGCTATCTGCCTACTGAATCCCACCTTCCTGCAACTCCCCAGTTCACTCACACTCAGGAACATTTTTTTGAAAAAGAAGAATGCATGCTGAATATATATGAAGTCAAGTTATGTTGATGTTTTCCTTTCTTCATTTCTGTAACTGACTTTGGCACCTTAATACAAGGATGATAGCATGCAAATCTTTATGCAATAACCTAGTTAGGATTCCTACAATAAATAATTCCCATATCCATCACTTTTAAAGCATCATTGCAAAGAGTAGAGTGTAGCAATGTGCCCTTATGTTTCTTATTTTCCAGATCAATCTGTTTTTCTTAATTTTAATTTATAATCAGCACAACTGAAGCTTCCTAATCATATCAGACATGCCAATCCTTTCAGAAGCAAATCTGATTTAACATCAAGGAGCCTGGCTTGTGTTCATGAAGGAGTTTTTCTCCCACTGCTCTCCAGAAGTTTTTGTTGGTACTTAACACATTTACACAGCTGAAATTCAAACCAATTTCCTAATACTTGGTGGACAAAAATCTATCTCTGTTGAGCATAGCAGAGGTTGTGCCCAGGCAGGTGACACTGGAGTTTCTTGTTTGTAGTTTTGGTGGAGAGGAAGAAAAATAAATATACACACAAAAGGAAGTTGCTCTTGAAAAAGTCTGGAATAAAATAGAAGATGCTGCTTTGAAGATGGGAGATGTGTTTACCATAAGTTTTAAAGAGATGTAGGGGGGGAGTGCCTGGGTGGCTCAGAGGGTTAAGCCTCTGCCTTCAGCTCAGGTCATGGTCTCAGGGTTCTGGGATGAAGCCCTGCATCAGGCTCTCTGCTCAGTGGGGAGCCTGCTTCTCCCCAGGGAGAGGGGCTCTCTTTGCCTACTTGTGATTTCTCTTTGTCAAATAAATAAATAAAATCTTAAAAAAAAAAGAGAGATGTAGAGGGAAGAATAGACTATAGGCTTTTTGTCCGATTTTGTTTTGCATCTCAGAACATTTTAACCTAACAGATACCAGTGATCCTATCTTAAGGGATACACAATTTTCCAAGAGGGGACTTTGGGTATTTTTAGCCTATAAAACAGATAGCCCATGAGCTTTCCTTGCTAGCTGCAAGCTGGAGCTTGTGTCAGGCTTCACTAGGCACACAAGGCTCTGATTTTGTATCATTAAAGACTCATTATCTCTTTTAACTTCTGTTGAAAGCATTCATCCATAGCTCTAGCTACTACTGAAACAATAGAGGCTCCTAGCTCGGTAATAATGTCCCTCCACCCCCACTCCCAACCCCAGCTTAAAGAGCCTTTAAAGGATGGATTGGCTTCCACAATGCAGAAACAAAAAGCTACTGCCCAAGAAAATAGGAAAGGTTATTTGTGTAAGGAAGTTCAATTTTTAAAGAATGGAGGAAAATCATCTGATGTGGGTTTCTCAGAGCTGGGAGTTTGAGTCTACCTGAATGTTAAATTCCTGTTGGGGAAATATTACATTTTCCAAAGAAGGATGGCGTGCCTTACTTATGCTTCCTCTCAAAGAGAAAAATACTTTAATAAGAGTGAAACAGTCTTGGTGTATTGATCTTGCCAATTTGTTTGGTATTAATATATATTTGGCAGGGAGCTAAACTCTCCATTGAATTCAACAGTGGATTATATGAACAGTAATTTCTACATTTACCGGCTTTGTTTACACTTTCATTATACCTCTACTGCATTATCTGATGCCTTCATACAGTTTTCAATCTTATAGCCACTTTAATCTCCTCCTGCACTCAGCATATCTGAGTGAGTTTGTTGGCATAAGGGAATTTTGAAGGTTATATTACAGTACATGAATCAACAGAAAATGAAATGCACTGGAGACACGATCAGCCAGTTTTAATTCATTGCAGAAAGTTATAGATACCAAAATGCATTTAATGTAATCTGATCTCTTTATTCAGCCCTGAATTTACGAGCAATTCACTGGGAGTCAAAAGACAACTTTGTTTTAAAAATAGTAGTCTCTATCAAATGCCATTTTAATATATCTCTGACATATTTACATTTAAAGAGTAGGGAAAAGTGGAATCTTTGAACATAAATTTCTCTTTTTGTAGAAAAGAAAAGCCTGAGAAAGATGCTACTTTTGTTCATTGAAACATTATTTGTCACTGTAACATAGGTCAGGTTGGTGATAACAGTTAAATAAATCCAGCTCATCAGTACAGCTGGTAAACAGATTAGAAGCCCCCTAGATTACTGAGCATTTCATTTTAAGGAGGAAGCAAATAGCATCATTGTGCTCAGCTCTATAAAAAACATTTTATGTCAATAAGCCTGCTCTTTGCCTAGCATGATCAAACGTTCTTGGTTCAGGCCGGTCAACAGGAAGAGATGGACAGTGGCTTCCAGACAATTTCCCGAGCAACAACACGAATGGATGTTAAACATCAGTCAATTATTATTTGGTTATAAGACGTGATCTTTCACTTGGGGTCTTAAGTCATTTTTGGTAATGCTGACCCCATCAAAGTCACACGTCTTACCTGGGAGGAGATAAGGTAACCCCTTCTCATTCATATTTGAGACATTTCTTTTCTCACACACCATAGCACTGACATTTAGGTTGAAGGGCAAATGTGGAAATAGTACTTGCTATTTTTATTTCAACATACAAAATTTGTAATCTGTTCCAAAGCCAACAAAATTTTTTTGTGTCCCTGAAAGTTTCTTACTGTCCATATAGAAAAGTGTATGCCATTTTATTAAGCCCAAAGAAATAAATTGTGTTTTTGCAACTAGTACATTGATAACATCTTACTTGTTGAATGTGGAAATTATTATTATGCAAAGAATATATAGTGCTTACAGGGAAGATAAATGTATTTTATATATTATGCTTCTATTAGTTATAAATATAATTCTATAAATAACATACTTTTATTAAGTATGTGAATTAAAATTTTAGGCCACACCACAAATTTTATGTAATAATAATAGTTTTTGGATAGTGGTCACTTTAAGGGATTGTTTTAATAGATCAATTTTATAACTAGAACTAAATTCTGCATTACTTCAGAATTTCGACATTCATGGTAAACATTTTCCTAACAAGAGTCAAATGGCTAGTTCTTATTTAATAGAAGTAAATTTCCATTCCAAGAATGTTCCAAACCCCAAATGGACTGCTTTGGGATACTTTTATTTGGTTAGTTCATCTTACTTTGGAAAATAATGAAATGGTACTACATGTCCTTTATATTTCCTGTAAAAGTAGATCAGAGGGTTGGGAGAAGAGAAAAAAGAGTTAATGCATTCAAGGGGGAAGAATTTATTTTTAGAATCAATGGCCGGATACCCTAAACTTTTTGGTTCACAGAAATCGGGAGTCAAAACAATTTATTAGAATCCATCCAAACAGGTCTTACACTCCTAGAGGGAAAGCTTAATCGAAACCAATTTAAGAGAAGAAAGAAAAAGGGTTTTATCCTTTCCCTTGAAAGAGTCCAACCAGCATCTATGTTAAAAAATGTCCACAATAGCCAAGTTATGGAAAGAACCTAGATGTCCATCAACAGATGAATGGATAAAGAAGATGTGGTATATATATACAATGGAATACTATGCAGCCATCAAAAGAAATGAAATCTTACCATTTGCGACGACATGGATGGAACTAGAGCGTATTATGCTTAGCAAAATAAGTCAACTGGAGAAAGACAACTATCACATGATCTCCCTGATATGAGGAAGTGGAGATGCAACGGGGGTGGGAGTTAAGGTGGTAGGAAAAGTAAAAATGAAACAAGATGGGATCGGGAGGGAGACAAACCAAAAGAGACTCTTAATGTCATAAAACAAACTGAGGGGGGTGGGGGGGAGAGGGGTTGGGAGAGGGTGGTGGGGTTACATTATATGTTTAAATAAAGCTTAAATTAAAAAAAAAATACTTCTTAATATACAGCCCAAGTAGTTCCTTGCTCGATTTCATCCGGTTACTCCATTTCTTGTGTGTTCCCTTCAAAAACAAGTTGACTAGTCATACCCTCCCTCAGTTTCCATACACTCAAGCTACATTTAGTTCTTTGTGTTTTCATAATGGTTCAATTCCTCTAATCAAAGGTATTTATTTTTCTCATTTTAAACTTTTGTTTTGTTTTGTTTTGGTAAATCTGTGTTAGTGTTCTAATTGTGTTCTTTAAATGGTGCAAAGAAAGCCTTTTCTAGGTTGTAAACACCAAATCTCTACTAATGTAGCCCAACTAGTGATGCCCAGGAAAATCACATACCAAAACTTTTCAGAATTAACAATTTGTTGCATCTCTTTCTTTTGAATATCCATATACTTTGAATTTTTCAGGGTAAATCTCAAGTGATCTCTATTCCCTCTATCTGTGTAACTTCTCTTGGTAATAGAATGAGAATTTTATATTGTTCATCTTTGTCCCTCTGAGCTGTCTTTTGTAATCATAGTAACTATTTCAACTATATTTAAAATATAAAAGTGAACATAGCAAAAATATACACTTAAGAGAAAAATAGAAGCATAACACCATCTTTGGATATATAATCTTAAAATAAAAATCATAAATGACTTAAAATATCATTCTCTTGTGGTCATGGAATCATAGGATCTTGAGATGAACTGGCAAAAGCATTTGACCTCAAAGTTGATTTTCTTTTATTTCCAGGGGAAGAGAATGCTGGTGCTGTTGGAATAAAGTGATTGAAAACAGGTCAGGTTTCTTATGAGGAACCACGAGGATGGAGCAGTTTGGAGGAGAATGTGCCCTTCATTTAGGAATGAGGACTTAGAACATAGAAATCAGTGTTTGTGGAGGACAAAGGTCTCTGTGGTCACTTACTCAATCCCAAAGTTCAAACCAACCATCTCCCATCCCATCCTATATCTTTCATTCTTTCCTCCTCCTCAGCTGCATCTTCTCCAAACTTATCTTTGTACTTGGATTTTTTTTTTTTTTTTTGCAGTTGGATTTTAAGGCAATAAGATTTTATCCATTCAAACAATGTTCAAATTTTAATAAGATCTTACAGATAAAAAGATTTCAAGGTTTCAGGTGTGCAGAAGACATTTTTAAACAAGATGTTATTTGCATAGATCATTCCAAGGTTCTTAGGGTAGAGTGAAAAATTCAGCTAACCCATCCAAATGTCAATTGTCTTCCAAATGTTCAAAATCATCTAGATATGGTTGGAAAATATTTGTAATTGTCAGAAATGTGGTAGAACTGATCTAACTACATGAAACCAGGCATGCAAATTGGCAAGTATGACTAAAGATTCTCCAGTTCCCCAATGGTGTTAACACAGAAATATTTTTGTCTTGGTAGAAAATAGAAGCAGGAAAAACCTATGAGGTTCAACTTTTTTGAAAGACCAATCATTATCTTGTCCTGATAGCCTGGGCTTTCTCCAATTTTTGTTTGGTTGTATGTCCATAGTATGCTGTCTAGGGCACCCCTTAGATTTGCCACATGGGTAGTCATTGGTTTCTTCTTGAAAACCATAGGTCTGCTCATGGAAGTGAATGCTAGGAACAATGATGCTTTCTGTGGGAACAAATGAAGCAACAGTTAATGGAAGACACTCATAAAATAAACATACAAATGTTAATCCAACCTGTGGTCCTCACACCACATTCTGAAATTTGGTTTTGCCATTGGTCAGCAATTAGATGCAATCAACCATTGTTCCATTCTGTGGATATTAATTCAAGCATTGATAAACTCTATTGCATTGGGAAATTTACTCTTTTGTCAGTGCTGTCCCAGGATGCACAAAGGAAAGAAAACACTGACAGAAGAGTCAAAATAGAAAGTAAAATTGCAATGTTGAGGCTGAAGGTTGTAGGGCAGTGGTGTGGAAAGGAAAGCTGTGTACAAAGTGATGCCTGTTAATTCATATAGCAACTGCATTCATCCATTTGAGGTAATGCAAATGCATGATAAAAGTAAAATGACCAAATCCAATTATATGCATCAATTCTATCTTCTTGAGCAATTATCATTCTTTTGTAAACTGCAATTTTGGCCACTTGTGTGTACCAACACTTAATTGTCAGTAATTCTCTAGTTTTCTAGCATTTTGTATACAACATGGCTGCTGCCAGCCATTTATGTTGTAGAATTGCTAGACATACAAAAATTATGGAAAGCAGCCACTTAAAGCATTCTTAAGTATTTTGGTCTTTTAGTTGATATTTAAATACAGAAAATTATTTACAGAATCAAAGGTAATCTTAAGGGTCTGGGCCATGCCTACTGTTTCCTCTCCATGTCATAATCTCATCAAGAATTATGGAGAGTTTTTTCCTGTATTAGATGATACCAGTATAGACAAGGAAAATCATGACTATTTCTGCTGTGGTTATACTCTCCATTTTTCTCAGAAATATAATTTTAACTAAATAACAGGAATAGAAACTAGTCAAAATGTACAAATAATTTTAAAAAAATGACTGTATGGACTTTCTGAAGACTGTGGTCTTGGACAAAGTTTTCCATTCAGTCAAGTCAGTAGACTGGTGACATTTTTCAGGAATATCTAATATCATGGAGAATCCAGGATGGGCGTGGTTGGGAAGACTTCCTGGCTTGCTTCACTCTTTCTTTAAAAAGGAAGCCACTGGAAACCTTAAGTGCATGTTACTAAGTGAAAGAAGCCAATCTGAAAATGCTACATTCTATATGACTCCATTCTTTTTTTTTTCTTTAAGCTTTTTCATTTAAACATATAATGTAATCCCACCACCCTCTCCCAACCACTCTTCCCCCCCCCACCCCCCTCCATTTGTTTTATGACATTAAGAGTCTCTTTTGGTTTGTCTCCCTCCCGATCCCATCTTGTTTCATTTTTTCTTTTCCTACCACCTTGACCCCCACCCCCATTGCATCTTCACTTCCTCATATCAGGGAGATCATGTGATAGTTGTCTTTCTCCAGTTGACTTATTTCGCTAAGCATAATACGCTCTAGTTCCATCCATGTCGTCGCAAATGGTAAGATTTCATTTCTTTTGATGGCTGCATAGTATGCCATTGTATATATATACCACCTCTTCTTTATCCATTCATCTGTTGATGGACATCTAGGTTCTTTCCATAACTTGGCTATTGTGGACATTGCTGCTATAAACATTCGGGTACACGTGCCCCTTCGGATCACTACGTTTGTCTCTTTAGGGTAAATACCCAGTAGTGCAGTCGCTGGGTCATAAGGTAGCTCTATTTTCAATTTTTTGAGGAACCTCCATGCTGTTTTCCAGAGTGGTTGCACCAGCTTGCATTCCCACCAACAGTGTAGGAGGGTTCCCCTTTCTCCACATCCTCGCCAGCATCTGTCATTTCCTGACTTGTTCATTTTAGCCATTCTGACTGGTGTGAGGTGGTATCTCATTGTGGTTTTGATTTGTATTTCCCTGATGCCCAGTGATGTGGAGCACTTTTTCATGTGTCTGTTGGCCATCTGGATGTCTTCTTTGCAGAAATGTCTGTTCATGTCCTCTGCCCATTTCTTGATTGGATTATTTGTTCTTTGGGTGTTGAGTTTGCTAAACTCTTTATAGATTTTGGATACTAGCCCTTTATCTGATATGTCGCTTGCAAATATCTTCTCCCATTCTTATATGACTCCATTCATTCATATGGAAAAGACAAAACTAGACAATAAAATCAGTGGTGGGTTGTCTGAGTGACTCAGTCAGTTAATCCGCTGACTCTAGATTCCAGCTTAGGTCATGATCTCAGGATTGTGAGTTCAGATATTTCTTCTTCCAACCAATCAGTGAAATCCCATGTGGGTTCCAAGCTTAGTGAGGAGTCTGCTGGAAATTCTCTTTCTCCCTCTGCTCTTCTCCCTGCTCTCTCTCTTAAATAAATAAATCATAAAAAAAGATCAATGATTGCCAGAGGTGGGGGTGGTAGGGAAGAAATGAACAGGCAGAGCACAGCGGATTTTTGTGGGAGTGAGATGCACTCATTATGACCTCATAATGATGGATATGTATCATTATACCTTTGTTCAAAGCCATGGAATGTACAATACCAAGAGTCAACTCTAGGGCAAACTATGAATTTTGGGTGATTGTGATATATCAGTGTAGGCTCATCTTTGGTAAAGCCAACAAAAAAATTGTACCATTCTGGTAAGTGGATGATGCTAAGGGGGAGGCTATGCATGTGTGAGGGCAGAAGGTTCGGTACCTCCCTCTTAATTTTGTTGTAAACTTACACTACTCTTAAAAAAAAAGAAGCTATTGCACTGGTTCTTCTCAAAGATGCCTCATATGTATTCAAGAGGGAACTTTAATGATACTTTAATTGGTTAGTAAAGATAATGCTGATGGCTAATGGAAGAGAGCTAGCCCTGGACTCACTAGTTATGCAACTTGTGTACCCTGCCTGGGGTTGTAGCTTTGCATCTGTCCAATTAGATTTGTAAAATATCTTCAATCCCAAGTTTTGGTTGTTGTTGTGTTTTTTTGACTGCTAGTGATCTGTAAGTTGTATATTCTCCCAATCATTTCTTTGTTCATTGTTATTGGAGCTATTTTTAAGAGTATCTTTACTGTTTGTTTTTGGTTTGATTGCCCAATCTTGTGTTTGTTGATGTTTTTTAAAAAAAAAGTCTTGGCACATCGGGCTGGCTCAGTTGGTGACTCTTGATCTGGGGGTTGTGAATTTGACCCCCACATTGGATGTCAAGATTACTTAAAAAAATAAAAATCTTTTAAAAAAAAGTCCGAATATGAGCTATTTTGGAATGAGTAGTTTCTTCTCTTATTTCTTCTATTATTTGAACCACCCTTTTCCCCTATTATTTTTGGACTGCTGAAATGAAAACACTTTAAAAAAAAAGACTTGTTTCCTGATCTCTCCCCATTTGGAATACCTAACTTTTGAGTCTGATCTTGTTTGCCAGTTTTCATGTTTCATTTAGTCCATGGACATCCCCCCTAGAGTATCTTTCAGAAACAAGCATACTACCCACTTTATTTATTTATTTTTTTTTGCATTTTCTTCATGGCATATTCATCAAAGCTTAGGTTCTTCATTCAGGTTTGGAATCTCTTCTATGTTGTAATTTATATTTATTTTTTAGTTCTAATTAACATTTGACTTAGTTCATTTCTGTCTGGATATCCATCATCTTATGCCCAAAGCTAAATGTCTTACCTTCCCATCCTAACATGTTACTTATCTTCCCTCTCTTGAGAATGATGTCATTACCCACTACATCTTCTCTGCTAGAAATATTGGAGGCATCTTTCTTGTTCCTCATCCAGTAGGTCACCATTCTAATTGTCAGAGCCTCACTTTCTACATCTCATTCCATTTTAGATCCTACCATCACTTCCAGAGAAACAGTCTTTATAAAGTAAAACTATGTGAAGGGTGTTCCCAAAGATCGAGGGTGCTTGCAAGAAGAGAGATTGGAATCTTGTTTCTCAGTTAGTCATTTGGCTGGCAGCTGGCTTGGTCATTTGCCCTGTGTCTACATGGGTAGGACAAAAATAAGTAGGGAGAGATGACACAGCAGGGGCACAGAGGCAAGGCAGCCTCTATTAGACACAACAGTGTATGTGTTCCTTATGGGTCACTGGGCATTGCAAAGGACTGGAGGCTGGACAGAGGACTCAAAAAGAGGTTGTGTGGTATTTTGATGGGAGCAGGAGCTGGAAGATTTGGAAGAGGATAAAGCCTGCACATAGAGATTCACAACAGCTAGAAGAACAGAGATAGGCAGCCCAGACAGATGGCTATAGAACAGGCCTGGAAAATGGAGGGTGGAGGATATGTCCCAGAGCAGATGACAGATATCCTACAATATACAGCCCCTGTATATTGTATGCAATATACAGTTCCGGTTATGATCTCAGGGTCATTTGATGGAGCCCTGGGTCAGGCTCCACACTTAGCACAGAGTCTGCTTGAGGTTCTCTCTCTCCCCCTCCCTCCCCCACCCCCACCCTGCTCACTCTCTCTCTTTCTCTAAATAAATAAGTAAATAATCCTAAGAAATAAATAAATGTGATAGAAAAATAAGTTTTTAAGTGGATAACAATTAAAAATGAAAAAATTGTGACTTTAATAACTAGAAGCACTTGAGAGATTTTGAGATCTTCCCAAGACATGATTTAGTATATATCCACAAGACAGGGAGATTTGACACAGAGCAAGGGGCAATGGGCTTAAGGAAGAAAAGTAGATCATGTCACCATCCACCCATCTGAGACAACAATTCAATAAATCACTTAGCTATTACCAAATCGCTTGGCATTTTTCTGTTTACATGTTTATTTCCCTTCCTAGGGCATCCGTAACTATATTTCATATATGCTCAAAGATATTTGTTAATATCAGAGAAAGACAATTATCATATGATCTCCCTTATATGAGGAAGTTGAAAGGCAAAGTGGGGTTTTAGGGGTAGGGAAGGAAAAAATGAAACAAGAATGGATCAGGAGGGAGAAAAACCATAAGAGACTCTTAATCTCACAAAACAAACTGAGGGTTGCTGGGGGCTGGGGGGTGGTAGGGAGAGGGTGGTGGGGTTATGGACATTGGGGAGGGTATGTGCTATGGTGAGTGCTGTAAAGTGTGTAAACCTGGTGATTCACAGACCTGTACCCCTGGGGCAAATAATTCATTATATGTTAATAAAAAATTAAAAAAATATTTGTTAATGAATGATGGAATATATGCATGAACAAATCAGTGTTCAAAGCAGTGCACAAAGGTACATGTGAGGCACTCAAAAAGGAGAAGAGTTAGGCAAAAAAGAATAATCTGCATTCCTATGGTAATGGGTGCTATATAAATACTGAAACATGTGTATACCTCACTAAAAATGAAATTCACAATAAGCTGCCTATCTGTACTCCATCCTACTCTCCTTCTCATCCTGACCTCTCACTCTTGTAATCTAAATTCTTCTATCCCTGCATACAGCATATGATTGCTATTGTGCTGTAGAATGCTCCTTGTGTTTCTTGGTCAAAGGCTATTGACTGGTTGGTTCTAGATATTAACTACTGTTTAATTACTCTGAGGATGCTTATGTAAAACTTTGTATTAAAACAGGCCATTTTTTTTTTTCTGGGCCATCATTTTCCCCATCCACGTTTCTTCCATGCAGTTCTCTCAAATCGTCTGATATAGTTGCTTAATCAGGTTTTGAAACTGCAAACACAAACTTTTCATGGTTTTAGACCCACGCCCATGGGAGGCTTGTTCAATAGACTGAGTATATGCTCCTTTTCTTCTTTTTAAAAAAATAGTACTTTTCATTGCTTTCTGCTTTAGAGATACAAACCAATACTGCCATCCACTGTTCCCTTGGATAATCTTTTCCCCACAGTTCTCACCAAGATGTTTTGAAAAGAAAGAAGAAAGAAAGAAAGAAAGAAAGAAAGAAAGAAAGAAAGAAAGAAAGAAAGAAAGAAAG
>ML110329.1:23346-42203 GCA_003697995.1 Taxidea taxus jeffersonii | reverse complement strand
CGCTAGCTAGCTCCCTCAAGGTGTTGGAAACCTTGTCTCCAAAATACCTGGGAGGCTTAAGCTGTCTGTACCCGCCTTGCACTTCTCATGACCCCAAGGCAGCTCTTTCTGTCCACAGGTCCTATCTTCTGACTCTAATAAAACCACATATTTGCTCCAAAGGCCTCTTAAGAATTCTTTCTTGGCCATCATTTTTGAGCCCTACTGTCTTTTCTTCTTCTTTTGTTTTTTTTTAAGATTTTATTTATTTATTTGACAGACAGAGATCACAAGTAGGCAGAGAGGCAGGCCGACCGAGAGGAGGAAGCAGGCTCCCCACTGAGCAGAGAACCCAATGCTCCATTCCAGAATCCTGAGATCATGACCTGAGCTAAGCGAGAGGCTTAACCCACTGAGCCACCCAGGGGTCCCCCTAATGTCTTTTCTACATCATCTATTGGGAAGAAAGATGAGACCAGAAGTTAACTTTTAAGATCATGAAGAGTTGCCCTGATGGATTGGCAAACCATTGTTGGACATGCATTTCCCATTTCCTGTGAATTTATGTCCCCTGTTTGAAATTCTAAATCCCTCCCTCCTCCTCCTGTCCCAGTGGCACATAGGAAGCTCCAGTCACTTGTCTTTGAGCCTCATGTCCTTCAGTTTCCCATAATTAAGATTTTTAAAAAACCTCCTTAAACTGTCTTACATCATTTTAATTATGAACAGCCCAAAGAACTCAGAATGGAGCAAGAAAACCAAGTTTTCCTCTCCTAAGTTCACTTCGGTTGTATGCACCGACCTCCACGCTTCAGGCCCCAAATCTAATGTGAACACGGAGCTGGGGATCAGGAGGCACAGCAGCTTCATAGCTTCGCCCGCGAAGGAGGCCTCAGCAGGCCGGGCCGGCAAACCTGCAGCGCACCCACTGGGGGAAGGGGCTGGGGCTCGTAGGGAAAGAGAGAATCTCACCGGTTCCCGCAGGGTTGCATCTGTGCTGCCCGCCCTGTTCGCCCTGTTCGCCCTGTTCGCCCTGTTCGCCCTGTTCGCCCTGTTCGCCCTGTTCGCCCCGCGGTCCCGAAACAAAGAAGGGCTGAGGAGAGGAGAGGGCAGGCTTGGAGGGGAGAGGCAAAGTGGCATTTAGTGTGAAGTAGACAGTTGTGGAGTTACATATGAAAATAAACATTGACCTAATGAAGGGGAGCATTTTGTCCCCCTAAAATACGTCTCTGGCCCAAGGATTCTATTAGGCGGGTATTTTAAAGAAAGGGTAAAGGAAAAGCTCTGAAACCCAGAATGTTTCCCTTTGTGAGAGACTTTGCATGGATACGGGGAAACTCCATGTTAAGGGTGTCTCCCTCTGTGTAGCAGAGAGAAGGAGGAGGGTCAGTCTCCAGACTGAGCAGTGGAGAAGCCATGGAGCTAAGTGCGGTCACAGCCACAGCCTTGGTCTCCCTGCTTTGCCTGGTCACTCCCCCCTCCCCATGATTCCTAATAGGACCACCTGTGCAGTTTCAAAATCTCATCTGCTGCCCCTCCCCCTTAGAATCTATCAGTTGTTTTGGTGAAAACGACAGTGTTGTGTTAATTAAGGGCTCCAGGTAGATTCTCAGTGAGGCCAAAGGTAAGCACCAGGGTGTCTGGTTATTTTCTGGAAAATGGAGAGTAGGGTTTGGCTCCCCGAGAGGGAACAGCGTCTCTGCTACCTGAGTCTGGGAGAGTCAGGTCCATGCAGCACATGATTCCGTTTCTGTAGCTGGATGTGTGGCTGTGTTGGGGGTTGGGGGGTGGGGGGAGTGGGGGTAGGGGGTTGGGGGGAGCGGCAGAGACCCCCTCCCCAGGAAGCCGGGAAGGAGAAGTGAAGGATTAGTCTCCCAGTAGGAGCTCACAGTTTCTGAATAGCTCCTGATGCAAAGGACTAGGAAGTTGAGTCTCTCCGGGATTTCAGCGTCCTGCCTTCACAGAAGCTGTTTCAGGTGCTTGGGATCTGTTGGTGGCCTTAAGGGCATTTTCTCCTGATGCTGGTGTGATTTCTCTACAAATACCTTGTGAGAAAGAAATCTAGAGGACAAAGGGAAAGAAGAAATGGCCAGTTCTCAGGTAAGCCTGGTGTCCCAGGAGACTCCATGTCGTGTTTTCCTCCTGAAATTCCTCCCATTTAGAAATTGCAAATGTTGGTTCCTGTTGTTCTGATGTTTCTCCCTTCTGTCTTCACCTGATTTGAAGATCTTTCCAGAAATGATACTCAAGGCCAGGTCTGCAGAACCCTTTTCCTCTGTATCCCAGAGCCTTCTCTCCCAGGTCTAAAATCTGCCTTACAATAGGGCAACAGCAGCTGTCACTGGGAGTTAAAGTCCTGCAAGCCCTGAAAATAGTTTCTCAGTGACAGATGCACAGGGGGAAGCCTTGAGTCTGAGATTCTGCTGCTGCTGAGGTCTGGTCCAAGGCGGTCAGTGAGGGAATCCTTTCTCCTTTAGGTCCCATGTGCTTGCTGTTCTCAGCGCTGTGTAGCCCAGGGCTCGGAAAATCAAGAAATAAACTCGATGGATTTGGGTCCAGAAACTCCAGATGTTCTCTGAGAGAAAAGTGTGGGAAGGGGGGTTCTTGAGACTTGCTCTTTAGAATGCGAAATAGGTATTCTATTTATTTATTCTAAAGATTTTATTTATTTATTTTAAAGACTTTATTTATTTATTTGACGGAGGGAGAGATATCACAAGTAGGCAGAGAGGCAGACAGAGAGAGAGAGGGAAACAGTCTCCCCACTGAGCAGAGAGTCGGATTCGGGGCTCAATCATGACCCGAGCTGAAGGCAAATGCTTAACCCACTGAGCCACCCAGGCACCCCTAGGTATTCTGTTTAAAATACACTAGAGGTTGGGGCGCCTGGGGACTCAATCATTAAGTCATTAAGCATAAGTCCTTGGCTCAGGTCATGATCCCAGGGACCTTGGATCCAGCCCTGCATCTGGATTGCTGCTCAGCGGGAGGCCTGCTTCTCTCTCTCCTGCTCCCTTTGCTTGTGTTCCCTCTCTTGCTGTGTCTCTCTCTGTCAAGTAAATAAATAAAATCTTTAAAAAAGAAAAAAGAGCCAAGTCAAAAGAATCATGGATAAAATCAAATTTCCTTCCACTTGTCACCCATTGGTAAATACCTGAGTTGGCAGAATAGGACATTCTTCCTGGAATTCACAACTGCCTTCATGTTCATGTTTAATTAGAGGAGAAGAGCAACCTTAGCTTCTCAGTAACCAGAGTTCCAGGACTCTGAGAGTCCTCCTTAATATAAGAAAATCCCTTTGGAATTTTCTTTATCTCTTCTCCCCAAGTACATGTTGGCCATCATCTTCCACGCATGTCCCCTACTGATTCAGATCTGCAGAGTCTTCTGTCCAAGGTTTTACTCAACAGTAGTAAGTGATCTCATCATCACACCAGCCAGGCCCTCAAGGTCCTGGAAACCTTGCTTTCAGCTTCCTTAGTGATGGCTGCGCTCCTGAGCTAGTCACCATTTTAGTACAGACTGAGTTCCTGCTCACACCCCAGTGCATCGCCTCTGACCCGTGGGGCCTGTGCCTGTGCCTCCTCAAGAAGACCACAGCTTTTGCACCAAAGACATCTCAGTAATTGTTTCTTCATCTTTCTCTCCCATACTCCAATATGGGTATGGGACTTGACAAGGAGTGCTCTCCCCTCTCTGTAGTTGGTAGGGTTGACTTCTGGGACTGGAGGTTTCAATCAGTCCCACCCTCTATCTCATGTCCTAGAGCAGGGAAAGTCAGTTCTTGGGTCTAACTGGTGACATTAACTCCTTCTTTCATATTAGGAACCATCGTGAACTGTGTCAATGGCCACTTGGTGACTGTTGTATTTATTGCAGGGACAGCTGACATTCAGGGATGTGGCCATAGAATTCTCTGAGGAGGAGTGGGGACGCCTGAACCACACTCAGCGGCAACAGTACCGGGACGTGATGTTGGAGAACTACGGACACCTCCTCTTCTTGGGTGAGAATGATTCCTTGATTTCCCAGACTACACTCAGGATTTACTTTCTTCCTGTGAAGACTGTCTCTTGGAAGATTTCTCTGTGAGACCTGAATTCAGATCCAGGCCAGTGGAGAAATAAGTAGATGGAGATACAGATAAAAATCTTAATGATGTTTCCTTTTGACTTTTAGCCTCGCCTTTCTTAAGGGAACATCATCACTTCTGTAGGTTACTGGCAATCTGGCAATTCTTTTTTTTTTTTTTAATATTTTATTTATTTGACAGAGAGAGACAGAGTGAGAGAGGGAACACAAGCAGGGGGAGTGGGAGAGGGAGAAGCAGGCTTCCAGCTGAGCAGGGAGCCCAATGCGGGGCTCAATCCCAGGACCCTGGGGTCATGTCCTGAGCTGAAGGCAGACACCTAACAACTGAGCTACCCAGGCGTCTTGATTATTGGCAGTTCTAAACACTGATTTTAGTTATTTGAGACTGAGCAAGAGAGTGTGTGAGTGGGGTGAAGGACAGAAAGAGAAGCAGATTCCCACTTAGTGGAAAGCCCAATGCAGGGCTTAATCCTGGGACTCTGGGATCATGACCTGAGCTGAAGGCAGACCCTTAACCGACTGAGACCCCCCAGTGCCCTTGTCCTCTCCATATCTTAATCTTAAATTTCCACTCATTATTGTGTCTACTACTTGGAAGTGGAGGTCAGAGTGTGAATATTGGAATTCCCTTCTTCGTGTTCTAAAGGGGCTATTCAGTAACAGCATTTGGGAAACTATTCTCTAGAATTCTATAATGTATTCTCTCTTCTATGGAGATATCATAATCATGATTGAAAGTTAAATCCCGGGGCTCCAGGTGGTTCACTCATTAAGTGTCTACCTTTGGTTCAGGTCATGATTCCAGGGTCCTGGGATGGAACCCTCTTCAGTGGGAAGCCTGCTTTTCCATCTCCCACTCCCCCTGCTTGTATTCCCTCTTTTGCCGTCTCTCTCCCTCGCTCTCTGTCAAATAAATAAAATCTTTTAAGAGGGGGGGAAGGGGCACTTGGGTGGCTCAGTGGCTTAAAGCCTCTGCCTTGGGCTCAGGTCATGATCTCAGGGCCCTGGGATCGAGCCCCGCATCGGGCTCTCTGCTCAGTGGGGAGCCTGCTTCTCCCTCTCCCACTCCCCCTGCTTGTGTTCCCTCTCTCACTCTGTCTCTCTCTGTCAAATAAATACAATCTTAAAAAAAAAAAAAAAAAGAAAGCTTAATCCCCAGCATATTCATTTTCTTTTTATCTAATAAACAGGTCTCATTGCATCAAAGCCAGACCTCATCAACTTTTTGAAGCAGGAGAAGCAGTTCTGGGATGTGAACAGAAAGACCTTCCCTCCAGGTAGGTGGGAATGAATGAGGCAGATGACAGAAGTGAGGTTCAAATGTGAAGGTGGAAGATAGACCTTAAACTGTGGTTCAAGTAGCTCTCCTCGAATGGAAAGGCACTTGAGAACCCTAGTGTTATTTCTCCCTCTCAAAGAGGGACATCTGCTCTCCAGCATTCGGAAGCTCTTGCATTCTCTAAGGCTTCTCCTGTAGTTCCAGTGATCGTCCCTCACATCCACAGGGAGGGGCCAGGAGATTTCCCTGGGAGGTGGAGGGCCTCCCTAATCTAAGAGTCTCTCCATTTCTTTGAGGTCCTTCATAAATCTCTCTGGTTCTGAGGGTCTCTGTGCTAAGCTATTTCTAGTTCTGCTTTGAGTCTTGTCAGAAGCATGTCATGATAGTGGGGGGCGTATTGGGGCTTGGTACAGAAATCCCTAGGAACACTGGACACAGATACCTGTGTTTTCTGGTTTAAGTCATGATGACTTTACTCTTAATCATACAAAACTCAGGCTCAGTAACTTCATCAGATGATAAAACACCTCCCTAAAGTGAGAAAATCTAATGCTTATGTCTCTTCAGAAGTTCACTTGTTTTTCATATTAACAGTAGAAATTTCCACTATGTGTTCCATTCCTCTGTATGAAAAATGTAATGTTTTTATTTGTTTCTTAGAATTCCTACATAACCAATTCCACCGGGAAGCTAGAACATTAAAACTCAGAAGTTGTGGCTCTTAAAAAAAAAGTCTCAATTGTGACCTTATTAAGAATTGCATCATTTAAAAATTTTCATACATGAAGTTCTTGTTACTTTGTCATGTGTGTTTTCACTTTCTAATTAGTTGTATATAAGATGCATCTCTATTTTTTTAGTTTTTTTAAAGAGAATTTTTAAAGGGACGCCTGGGTTGCTCAGTGGGTGAAAGCTTCTGCCTTCGGCTCAGGTCATGATCCCAGGGTCCTTGGATCCAGCCCCGCATCGGGCTCTCTGCTCAGCAGGGAGCCTGCTTCCCCCCCTCTCTCTGCCTGCCTCTCTGCCTACTTGTGATCTCTCTGTCAAATAAATAAATAAAATCTAAAAAAAAAAGAGGATTTTATTTTTTTATAGTTTTTTTTTTTTTTAAGATTTTACTTATTTATTTGTTAGAGAGAGAGAGAGAGAGAGCGAGCACAGGCAGACAGAGTGGCAGGCAAAGGCAGAGGGAGAAGCAGGCTCCCTGCCAAGCAAGGAGCCCGATATGGGACTCGATCCCAGGAGGCTGGGATCGTGACCTGAGCCGAAGGCAGCTGCTTAACCAACTGAGCCACCCAGGCGTCCCCAAAAAAAAGAGGATTTTAAAAAAGATTTTTAAATTTGTTTATTTGACCGAGTGCGGAGAGGGAGCACAAGCAGGGGGAGTGGGAAAGGGAAAAGCAGGCTTCCCAATAAGCAGGGAGCCCAATGTGGGGCTCGATCCCAGGACCCTGAGATCATGACCTGAGCTAAAGGCAGAGGCTTAACCCACTGAGCCACCTAGGTGCCCCTAAATTCCATGTACTTTAATTGATAGTGTTCTCCAGTAGAGAAGGAAGGAGTGAATACTAAGCTTTCTTTATAGTTACTCTTCTTTTCCCTTCTTGGAAATCACCCAGATTGCTCACTCTACAGTGAGAGTTTGATTTGGTGAGAACGTGGAGACTTCATGCGTCGTAGGTTGTTTTAACATTTATTTGTTAAGGGACCAGGCATGGGACAGGGTTGGGTTCTGAGTAGATGTTCTAGCTTCAGAAGAAAACAAGCTTCTATTCAGAGTGATGGTGCAGCCCAAGGTAAGAGATGAACACGTCTAGGTTGAAGCGTTGGCCTGAATTCTTCATATGGGGAGAGCACCCCTGTCCAAGGCTGCACTACTGCCTCTGAATCTAGAAAGATAAATTTTACTTTCTTTTTTTTTTCCCAAATCCTCTCTAGTTCTGTCTCATCTTGATTCCAGTGATGTAGGCATCATAGCTGGCCTTCTTTCCTGTGTTATGGAGACCCCATTGTCACCATTCTTCCCTACCCACCTAAGGCACCCGGCCATTGTAGATCCTTATTAGCAACTTTGAATTTTCTAAATGAAAGGTAAATGGTTGGTTCAGGATTTTTTGAGGCCATATCTAAGATTGAAATACTATGTTGTCTCTATTTGAATAACAGGAAAATGCCATCCATTTGCCACAGGCTAAATTTTGGCACCAAGAGTTGTGAGGACAGTTAAAGCATGATGACACAGTTTGAGAAGAAGATAAGTCATACCAAAAGCAATATGGAGAACTCTTAAAATGTGGGGAATGTTCTGGTAGGGAGCTCCCTTTGGTCACTGCCAAGTCTTAGGAAGCTACTTTGGATGAGCAAATGTGACAGAGGTGGGGACTCAGAAAATGAGGTGTTTTGGGGACTTAGGGAGGTCTGATCTTTTTCTCAAGATTTAATGAATTCTCTGGTGGTCCTGAAGACCAGTGCTGTTGGATGACGGAGATAACTGTACTTTCCCAGACTTAGATGTGTGGTATGGATAGAGAGGAGGGAGTATTGGATGATTTCAACATTGCATGCATAGCACGCCTGGCTTTAAGATGTCACATGACGGAGTAGCTCTTGAAGATGAAGGCTGTTGGACACTACTAGTCAGAAGAGCAAGGTGTGTGTTGTGGTTCCACAGAGCACTGGTATATTAGTATTATATATTAGTATATATATTAGTATAACCCTAATGTAGATCTTCACCAGTGTAGATGGGTGACTTTCCAAGGATGCTGACCTATGATTGGCAGGGACCTCCCTCACTTGCACTCAGTCCTGTGATGAGTCTAGTCCTGTTCTCTGGGCTCTGTGCAAGGCACAGATCTGTTGAGAAGCAGGTCACCAATCAGCAGCACTGATCCACCTATGCTTCAGACAGCCTACCCAATTTGGGGGCTAGCTGTCCTTGAGTTCTTTCACAGCCCATGCTGTCCCTGTGGTGGAAAGAGGATTTTCACCAGTTGTAGAAACTGATAAAATTAAGTTGGGTAGCATATTATACTCACATTTAACATTGGCTCAATTTAAAGATAATAATTGACTTTTCAGTACCCTTTATTTAGTGGAGCTGTATAATGAAAAGGCTGATGTATCCATATAGAAAAGAAGATGTACATTTTCATTTACATGCATAATGAGTGGGTAGACACTCAGTCTTATAAGTTAGACGCTGCACGGTATACTCTGATTTCTCCTTTCCTTCTCTCTGGTCTTGTTCACCCATAGTCATTGTGATTTTACTTGTTCACTCAGGCCCCAAGATACCTGCCCCCCACCCTCGCCACCCGGCATCAGTCTGTGTTCTTGGAGCAAAGGAGACAGACTAAAACTGATAGGACTTAGGGAATTTGATTTGAGTCATTTCTGTTTTCTTTTTTTTAAAATTTATTTATGTATTTATTTATTTGTCAGAGAGAGAGGGAGAGAGAGCGAACGAGCACAGGCAGACAGAGAGGCAGGCAGAGGCAGAGGGAGAAGCAGGCTCCCCGCTGAGCAAGGAGCCTGATGTGGGAATCGATCCCAGGACGCTGGGATCATGACCTGAGCTGAAGGCAGCCGTTTAACCAACTGAGCCACCCAGGCGTCCCTGAGTCATTTCTGTTTTCATTCAGGGGAGGCCATCCTTCCCAAGGCACTACTCCCTCCATGCCATTGACCAGAGGTCTGTCATAGGAGCCAGTCTAAGTATAAATATGGGACCATAGCACAGGTGGACATAGAAGATGTTTGTGAACATCTTTTGTTCTTTGAAGTCTTTCATAGCACCTGGCACATAGGCAATCAAACTTTACTGTGAAACTAGCTGTTTCAGAAAGGCCCTAACATTTAGAATATCCTTACTCTAAACACACAAGGATTTTATGCTATATGAAAATGGAATTTTGATGAGCTGTTTAAGCCTTTAATTACTAATGGTCTTATGGTAAAAATAATCAAATATAGATTTATAGTGAGAGTAATATATTCACTCTCTTTATAATATATAACACGTATGAATGTCTTGTATGCATTTGTTATTTGAAAAAAATACTTAAATAAGTTCCAGTTCATTTTTTAAATTTTTTATTTATTTATTTTTTAAGATTTTATTTATTTATTTGACAGATCACAAGTAGGCAGAGAGGCAGGTAGAGGGAGGCAGGGGCGGTGGGGGGGACAGGCTCCCTGCTGAGCAGAGAGCCTGATGCAGGTCTTGATCCCAGGACCCTGGGATCATGACCGCAGCCGAAGGCAGAGGCTTTAACCCACTGAGCCACCCAGGTGCCCCTCCAATTCATTTTTTTAGAGATTTATTTATTTTATGGGGCACCTGGGTGGCTCAGTTGTGAAGCATCTGCCTTCGGCTCAGGTCATGATCCCTGGGTCCTGGGATCGAGCCCCAGCATCTGGCTCCTTGCTCAGTGGGAAGTCTGCTTCTCCCTCTCTCACTCACCCTGCTTGTTTCCCTCTCTCGCTGTGTCTTTGTCAAATAAATAAATAAAATCTTGTAAAAAAAAAAAAAGGAAAAAAGGATTTATTTATTTTAAAGAGAGCTCAAGGGAGAGGCAGGGAAGGTGCAGAAGGAGATGGAGAGAAAATCCTGAAGCAGACTCCCCCCTGAGTGGAGGTCCTGATGCGAGGATCTGCCCTAGGAGCCCAAGATCATGACCTAAGCTGAAATCAAGAGTGGCCTCTTAGCCAATTTGGCCACTCAGGTACCCTTGTTTCAGTTCACTTAAATTTGGATTGCTTTCATTCAAGAATGTGAACTGAAGTACATTTGGGGTGATCTCAGCAAGTCGAAGGAGAGTAGAGATAGAGATGGAAGAGGAGGATCCCAAGACAGACTCAGAGTCAGATTTATTAATGAATGAAGGAAATGTGTGTTGTGTATGTTGTGTGTGTCCCAGTGCTAACATGACCACAAGTGTAGAGGGTTTCTGAGAGGGACTTCTGTGTGGATAACTCAGGATTGACCTGTGACTTAGTTCCTGCAGAGGTGGTCAAATTTAGCCTGAGTCAGAATCAGAAGGAGCACATGTAAATTTTGGATCGCTTTGCCTATCCCCACATAACTAAGTCAGTAGTTCTGAGGACCAGCCCTCAACTTTCCTTTCTCGTCCAATCCTGGCTTTCTGTCTAGGGAATAGACTTTGAGAACCCATGTCTGGGGCCATATTTGTTGTTGTGTTCTTTAGGAAGGATATTTAGTCTTTTGAAAATGTGGTCAGACACACAAGTGTGTAGTCTTGGTTCTCTAGGTGTGCAAGTGGACTCACGTGTGTTGGACCTTTCCTGTATCTCTACCTTGGGCACCTGACCTCTGTGTCTGGTTTTTAGTAGTCAACGGGAAAGCCACTAAGTTTATATTATGTGTGGCCTTGGCCTGAGTTCCACTTTGAAGTCTCAGTTCATGTTGTGTGAGGATGGCTGGGTGAACCATTGAGTGTCAAAGAGGAAAGAGAATCAGTCCATGGACAGGCCACCTTCTGGAAGAGCATTTGACCTGGCTGGGTTCCCCATGTTGATGTGTAGGGTGCCCAGATTCAGACCTTGACTCTACCAATATTGATAGGCTCTCCAAACTTTCTTTTATCTAAATCCTGTCAGTAAAAGGACAGTAGTATTAGCGCTAACACATAGCATCAAGAACATTAAATACATTACATTAGCTAAAGCATCAATGATAGTGGGACCTACGTTCTATGTACTATGCAAAGGAAGGTCAGACTTAGTGAATCTTTTAGATTTTGTATTTCATGAAAAAGATAGTCCACAAGTTATGTTTCATGCTGAAGCCTCTCTATTTGAATGTAGATATTGAACCTTGGAAAACAACCAAATATCCTGTATGTATTTGGAAATTAGAAGGATCTGTCTGGTCCTGATTTTCACTGGAATTCTGCAGAATTTCTCCCTCTTTTATCTTTACCTCTTCCCTTACTGAATTGGCATGAAGGGAGGTTTGAGAGGTTTTATTTTCAGCCATCTGTGTACCCATTGTTCGTCATTCCTTCTAAAGATACCTCAGGGACCATAGCAGCTTCTGGTTTAAAACATTTGCAATCAGGGGCGCCTGGGTGGCTCAGTGGTTTAAAGCCTCTGCCTTCGGCTCGGGTCATGATCCCAGGGTCCTGGGATCGAGCCCCACGTCGGGCTCTCTGATCCACAGAGAGCCTGCTTCCTCCTCTCTCTCCCTGCCTGCCTCTCTGACTGCTTGTGATCTCTGTCTGTCAAAATAAACAAATAAAATCTTTAAAAAAAAAAAAAAAACATTTGCAGTCATTTTAGATGTAAACTTACTCTCTGTGATCACAGAGGGCCAGACATATGTCCACTGAGAATTGTTGTACCCTGAGTGGTTTCTTAATGTGTGCTGGCAATTCCACGGTTAGGTAGGGCCAGAGGGATATTCAGAATTTGGCAGGATGAAGGTCATTCTGTTGCTGGGCAGTACCATAGGCTACGCCTGAGACTGTCCAGATTCACTGTTCAATCCCCCTGCTCACGCGGAGGGAGGTTATGCTCAACACGTGGGCAATGCTGCTATCTTGGCTCTGTCTCTATAGGCTTACAAGATGGGCTTGATGTTTGCTCAGGGCCTTTGTTCAGGCTTCCTGGTGCAGTGGGGAGTGGAGACTATGCTCAGCAGTGGGAGATGACTTCAAACTTGCATATCTACCCAGAGAGATCCATAGAATGTTCTCCATACTCTAGTTCCAATTATTGGCTGGAGACCCATGTCAGTCACAGCTGCTGACAAATCTCCTTAACCAGGTAGGTTCATCCTCTCTGCCAGTGGGCAGATTCCCAGGAATCTCTGATAGGTTGTTACTACAAGTTGGAGCACTGTCCGGCCCGGCAGCTCTAAGATCTGACCATGGTTGCTGTAAGCCCTGCCCACCTTCTCCATGTCTGTAGGATCCCCAGCGGTCCAGCACCACATATCCCCCTGGGATCCCCATAGGTGAGATCTCACTGGGCCATGCAGGACCTGGCATGGCATTTAGAGAATATTGGGAACCTACTATGGCTTCTCTTTTTATTGGAGCACTTGTAGTTCCTGCTGTAGCTTCATTGTGTGGCACTGTGCCATCTCATGGTAGATGAATTGTGATCACATGATATTGCTCCTCTCTTACCCTTCTGGTTTTGTCCTTCTTGTGCTCAGTTGTCCAGGGGTGCTTCAGCCTCACCCTGAGTACTGAGTTGCCCATTGATGACTTATATGAATAGTTGCTAGTAGAGCTTTTCTTTTCTTTTTTTTTTAATTTTTTTTTTTAGATTTTATTTATTTATTTGACAGAGAGAGATCACAAGTAGGCAGAGAGGCAGGCAGAGAGAGAGGAGGAAGCAGACTCCCTGCTGAGCAGAGAGCTGATGCGGGGCTCGATCCCAGGACCCTGAGATCATGACCTGAGCAGAAGGCAGAGGCTTAACCCACTGAGCCACCCAGGTGCCCTCTCTTCCTGTTTTCATGTCTCTAGGACATTATTTTAGTATGCCTTCAATCAGGAAGTGAGCTCTTCATTTGCAGATTATTAGGTGTTATCTTTTTTTTTTTCCCTTAGATTTTGCTTATATATTTGACAGAGAGAGAGACACCGAGAGAGGGAACGTAAGCAGGGGGAGTGGGAGAGAGAGAAGTGGGCTTCCTGCTGAGCCGAGAGCCTGATGCAGGGCTCCATCCCGGGACCCTCGGATCATGACTTGAGCCGAAGGGAGATGCTTAACGACTGAGCCCCCCAGACACCCCTGTATGTGTTATCCTGTGGCATCCATGTGAACTTAGGATGGATTTTAATCTTTTTGCAAAAATGGCATTGGAATTTGGTAGACATTGCATTAACTATAAGTTGAAGTTGTATTGTATTCCATTTATAAGTATTCCAGTGGAAGTCCTGGGATATGTTGCCACTTACTTCTTTCAATTCCTATGCAATATTTTATAGTTTTCATCATTCCATGGCTAGGCCTCTATCATTGTGTTAAATTGCAAGCATTTTGTTTTGGTATCTGTTACTCTAAATGTATCATGTCTTTGTTCTGGGAATTGTTCTTTGTTATATGGAAACAAAACTAATTTTTATGTTTTGGGTTTATGTTCTCCAACTTTGTAAAATCCATATGAGGTTTTTTTTTTCTTTTTTCTTTTTTTTAAGATTTTATTCATTTATTTGACATAGAGAGAGAAAGAACACAAGCAGGGGGAGTGGGAAAGGGAGAAGAAGAGCAGGGAGCTCAATGCAGGGCTCAATCTCAGGACCCTGGGATCATGACCTGAGCCGAAGGCAGACACTTAAGTAACTGAGCCACCCAGGTGCCCCAATCTGTATGAGGTTTTTTTTGTTTTTGTTTTTGCTTTTTTTTAATTTGTCAGAGAGAGAGAGCAAGCACAGGCAGACAGAGTGGTAGGCAGAGGCAGAGGGAGAAGCAGGCTCCCTGCCGAGCAGGGAGCCCGATGTGGGACTCGATCCCAGGTCGCTGGGATCATGACCTGAGCTGAAGGCAGCTGCTTAACCAACTGAGCCACCCAGGCGTCCCTCTGTATGAGTTTTAAGAGGTTTATAACTATAAAGATTCCTCAGGAAAGGGATTCCTGTTCTTCTCTCTCTCCTCCTCCTCCTCTCTCTCTCAAATAATTAAAAAAAAAAAAATCAAACCGATGAACAATGCAATAAATGAGTTTGGAAACAGGACACAAAAACAGCAGGCTGGGAGAAATGGGAATGACTTTGTGACTCAGAAGGGATAATAAAGGAAAATAATGAATGTGAACAAAAGAGAGCTAGAAGAATCCTGTAGCGCGAGATTTGATTTAGGGAACCCAGTGACTCCATCAAATGCAGCAACAGTGCTAGGTCTTGGGCTTTTCTGTGCTGAGAGAGTTTTGATTCCAAATTCAACTCATTCTTATTATTGTTCTATGAAAATTTCCCATTTCTTTGTTTGGGTTCCTAATTCAGTTTTTTTTTTTTTAGTATTTTATTTATTTGACAGACAGAGATCACAAGTGGGTACAGAGGCAGGCAGAGAGAGAGGGGGAAGCAAGCTCCCTGCTGAGCACAGCGCCCGATGCGGGACTCGATCCCAGGACCTTGAGATCATGATCTGAGCCGAAGGCAGAGGCTTCAACCCACTGAACCACCCAGGTGCCCCCTAATTCAGTCTTAATGACCTGTGTATTTTTAGGAATTACCTGTTTTATTTTCTCTAAATTATCTGATTTTTTTTTAGTATCTAAATTTTATATAAAGCATTGATAGTTGTGTTTATTATTTTGTTTAAAATGGGTGTTACTTTCAGTGTTCTTATTGTTTATTCCGATAACTTTATTTTATTTATTTATTTATTTATTTATTTATATCAGATTTTTGTTACTCCCTTCCTCTGCTAAATTTCGGCTATGTTTCTTCCTTCTCTAGAACCTTGTGGTGGAAAGTTAAGTTGTTTCTTCCAACTTTTTTCTTAACCATGTATAGCCTAAAAAAAATAAAGGAAAATGGAAAGTCTGTTAGAAGAAACTAGTGAAAATAAACAATGTTAACAATAACCAAAAAAGAAAAACAGCCAAAAGAAATTAAAATTAGGATTCTCTAGGGGTGCCTGGGTGGCTCAGTGGGTTAAGCCTCTGCCTTCGGCTTAGGGTCCTGGGATCCAGCGAGGCATCAGGCTCCTTGTTCAGCGGGGAGCCTGCTTCCCCCTACCCCTCTGCCTGCCTCTCTGTCTACTTGTGATCTCTCTCTCTGTCAAGTAAATAAATAAAATCTTTTTTAAAAAATAAAATAAGGATTCTCTATGGTTTTCTATCGACCATGTCATCTGCGAACAAAGGTAATTTTACTGTTTCTTTTTCAGTGTGGATTCCTTTTACGCATTTTTCTATTGCCTAATTGTTCTGAGTAGAATATCCAGCACCATGTTCAAAGGCAGTGGTACTTCATTATGGTGTTTCTTTTTTTTTTTTTTAAGATTTTATTTATTTATTTGACAGAGAGAGATCACAAGTAGGCAGAGAGGTGGGCAGAGAGCCTGATGTGGGGCTCAATCCCAGGACCCTGGGATCATGTCCTGAGCTGAAGGCAGGGGCTTTAACCCACTGAGCCACCCAGGCGCCCCAGATGTGTTCCTGTTTTTATAGTATTCTACTGGGTTTGTTGCAGATCTGTTTTTAAATGTCCATCCTTCTACTAATTTTGTGCTCATGTGATACTTTCCCTGATTATTTGAAATATAAGAAAGTGATTTGTGCTATAAGATGACAATACCACAGAATTATTTATTAGGCTATGTGGTCAGTATGTTGCATGCAAAGTTTTGTGTCCGTGGAGAAATGAAGTCCTGATGATTCATTTTCTGATTGACTCGAATCTTGTAATTAGGAGTCATCAGTATATTTATCTAAAAATAGTAAATGAGGGGTACCTGGGTGGCTCAGTGGGTTAAAGCCTCTGCTTTCAGCTCAGATCATGATCCCAGGGTCCTGGGATCGAGTCCCACATCGGGCTCTCTGCTCAGCAGGGATCCTGCTCCCCCCCCCCCGCCTGCCTCTCTGCCTAATTGTGATCTCTCTCTGTCAAATAAATAAATAAAATCTTAAAAAAAAATAAATAAAAATAGTAAATGAAATGATTTTTTCTTATTTCATATCTTTTAGGCACGTCTTCACATGATACCCAGTGCTTCCTGCCAAAGCTGAGAATAGAGGGGCGCCTGGGTGGCTCAGTGGGTTAAAGCCTCTGCCTTCAGCTCAGGTCATGATCCCAGGGTCCTGGGATCGAGCCCCACATCGGGCTCTCTGCTCAGCCGGGAGCCTGCTTTCCTTCCTCTCTCTCTGCCTACTTGTAATCTCTGTCTGTCAAATAAATAAATAAATAAATAAATCTTAAAAAAAAAAAAAAAAGCTGAGAATAGAAAGTTCTTTCCAACAAATGTCAGTGTGGAGATACAAAAGTAGTGTCCTTGAGAATTTATACTTACTGACAGACTGGGGCAATAATAGGGAGAGTGAAGGGCATCAGCGATCTCATGAAGGACATATTCAAACTAAGACAACTGCCCTTAATGCGAATCTCACTGCCCCAAATGGTGAAGGATATAAAACTATGTGGACAACCTCCCTTTTTAAGTCAACTGTTTCTGAAAAGCAGTGTGATTCTGTAAGAGAAAGCTGCTGTCAGATATTCAGATGCACGTGTTTGTGGAAAGACAGTTTGGAAAATCGGGAAAGTTATCTAGTTCATGCTGAAAACAAGGATTTGAAACATTTTGAAGACAGGATTGGATTGACCATTCAGTACAATATTTCTGATAATCAGAGATTTAGAAATGAAGAACAATGTGCCATGTAGGATTCATTCGAGAGGTGCCACAATGTGGAGTCGATCCTACAGAATTACCAGAGCCTTTTCAATGGAAGCAGAATTGTTCAGAGTAGTGAATCTGAGAAAATGTTAAACCAGGGCTCCAATGTTAATAGACACGTGAGTACTCCATTTCCAAAGAACCATAACAAAGGTCATAAATGTGGGGAAGTCTCTTATCAGAGCTCTTCCCTTACTATACACAAGACTGTCCATCTGGGAGAGAATATTTATGAATATAATCAGTGTGGGAAAGCTCTTTACCAGTCCTCCGATGTTGGTGATCATCAGAGAATTCTTGAGGTCAGGTGTAATACACCAGGGAACATGTTTAGTGGATCGTCAAGACTAAATACAAATAGTACAATCTCTATTGGAGAGAAAAAGTATATTTTTAAAGAATGTAGGAAAGCCTTTGTCTGTTACTCAGTTGGATCTCAACGTCAGCAAAGGAATACTGGAGAGAAATCATAGAAGTCTGAAGAACGTGGTAAAAGCTTTAAGGACAGCTCATCACCAAATAGACATAGGCAAATCCATACTGGGCCCTTAAGAGGCAGGGCCTTTAAGAGGCCACAGTACCTTAATCAACATTACAGAATTCATACTGTAGAGAAAACTTACCAATGTAAGGAATGTGGTAAGGTCTTTAACTATTACTCAAACCTTAGTAGACATCACAGAATTCATAGTGGAGAGAAACCTTACCAATGTCAAGAATGTGGCAAGGCCTTTAAACACCAGTCAACCCTTACTGAACATCACAGAATTCATACTGGAGTGAAACCTTACAGATGTAAAGAATGTGGTAAGGTCTTTAACCATCACTCAAACCTTAGTAAACATCGCAGAATTCATACAGGAGAGAAACCTTACCAATGTCAAGAATGTGGCAAAGTCTTTAAGCACAACCCTTACTGGACATCACAGAATTCATACAGGAGAGAGACCTTGCAAATGTCAAGAATGTGGCAAAGACTTTAAGAGGCAATCTGGCCTTAGTCGACATCACAGAATTCATACTGGAGAGAAACCATACAAATGTGAACAATGTGGTAAAAGCTTTAGGGATTCCTCATCACGAAATGCGCATAGGCAAATCCATATTGGAGAGAAACTCTACAGGTGTAAAAAATGTGGCGAAGGGGCGCCTGGGTGGCTCAGTGGGTTAAGCCGCTGCCTTCGGCTCGGGTCATGATCCCAGGGTCCTGGGATCGAGTCCCACATCGGGCTCTCTGCTTGGCGGGGAGCCTGCTTCTCCCCTCCCCTCTCTGCCTGACTCTCTGCCTGCTTGTGTAATCTCTGTCTGTCAAATAAATAAATAAAATCTTTAAAAAAAAAAATGTGGCGAAGCCTTTAATCAGAGCTCAAACCTTATTCAGCACCACAGAATCCATAATGGAAATAAACTGTACAGATGTCAAGAATGTGGCAAAGCCTTTATATTCCTCTCAGTACTTTCTCGACATGGCAGAGTTCATACTGGAGGGACATCTTATAAATGTGGAGACTGTGGCAAGGACTTTAACCACCGCTCAACCTTTATTCGACATCGGAGAATTCATACAGGAGAGAGGACCTTACAAATGTCAAGAATGTGGCAAAGCCTTTAAGAGGCGATCGGCCCTTACTCGGCATCACAGAGTTCATACTGGACAGAAACCATACAAATGTGAGGGATGTGGTAAAGTCTTTAAATTATACTCAACCCTTGCTCGACATCACAGAATTCATACTGGAGAGATGTGAGAGGCCCTTCTTCATCAGGTGGGACTCACGCATACCTAATTTTCCACGAGAGATGAAGGGACAGTATAATACACACATACGCAGAAAAACTAAATGGAGAGGCTATTTATGCTTATACCATTGATGCGAGTTACCACGAAATAGCTTTTCAGAACATCATTTTACCCCTTGTATTATAAACTAATGAACTTCCTGAATATTAGAAATCCAAAGCTTTACTAATATGCTCTTGACGGAAAAAGGGGTGACAGTCCAGTAAAGTACTGATATCTTTTCATAAGAGCCATCATTAGAGAGTATGACTTGATGTGGTTAAATGAAGAAATCCTGACACGTAACAGAAAGAGGGTAGCTGGCTCTTCCCTACAATGCCATATAATTAT
>ML110329.1:4795-23246 GCA_003697995.1 Taxidea taxus jeffersonii | reverse complement strand
CACAGGCAGACAGAGAGGCAGGCAGAGGCAGAGGGAGAAGCAGGCTCCCTGCCGAGCAAGGAGCCCGATGTGGGACTCGATCCCAGGACGCTGGGATCATGACCTGAGCCGAAGGCAGCGGCTTAACCCACTGAGCCACCCAGGCGTCCCAGTACTAACACGTTTCTTGAGAATGACCTCAGGCCTGAAATTTACGGAAATTACCATTCCCACATCATGATAGCAGCACTTGGAAGCTTTCTCATGCTGGTATTCTGTATTTTGGAAGGTGACAGTAGAATGGATTTGAAATGCCTTTGTTAGTCTATGTGTGAACTTAATAGATTTTAGTTAATAAAACAATTTTGGGGCGCCCGGTGGCTCAGTTGGTTGAGCAACTGCCTTCCCCTCAGGTCATGATCCCGTAGTCCCAGGATCGAGTCCCGCATCAGGCTCCCAGCTCCACGGGGAGTCTGCTTCTCCCTCTGACCTTCTCCCCTCTCATGTTCTCGCTCACTGTCTCTCTTTCAAATAAATAAAATAAAATCTTGAATAAAACAATTTTTTTCAAAAGGTTTTATTTGACAGAGCATGCAAGTGCACAGCCAGGGGGGAGTGGCAGGCAGAGGGAAAGGGAGAAGCAGGCGCCCCACTGAGCAGGGAGCCCAAGTGGTGGTGCTCCATCCCAGCACCCTGAGATCATGACCTGAGCCGAAGGCAGTTGCTTAACTGAGTGAGCCACCCAGGAGTCCCAAAACATAATAATTCTTAACATGTTAACATGGGTGTGTAATGAATAACCTGCTGTCTCACCACCAATGTGAAGCCATCTCATCTTATTGAAGATTGTAGGGAACTCGTGGCACTATCAACTCTTTGGTAAAGGAGTAGAATATGACACCCAGGAGTCCATTTTTTCAGTGATCTTAAGGTCTGTGTGATGTGTGATTATTTTTCCCCTAGTCTGTCACATGATTTTCTCCTTTCTGTGGAAACAAGAAGGATATATTAGGTAAATATTAGGTATAGTTGGTATATTAGGTATATAATATAGAGGTATTGTTGAGTATTTTGCCCGTGTACTCTATGCTGTTGTTCCTTAGTGTCCATTTTGTGTAGGTGGTACTTTTGCAGGGGCCTTGAATGACCTCAGTCCTTCTCACTAGCACATTCCCCAGACAACATGCTGCAGGGTCCCAAGTTAATGTGACTTCTGATATGACATCTTTATTCCATACTTGTAAGCAGCCATTACTCCTTTTCCCCAAAGGGTTCCCCTCCTGTGTCCCTTACAGAAGACACGCACAGAGCTTACCTAAGCCTGCTTTAGTTTGAATGGCCTAAGCTGTACTTAGTCCTGGCACTCTAAAGCATTTCAGCATGGCTCCAAATAAAGATACGTGTCCCTGTCACATGTAGAGATGCTTTTTTTTTTTTTTAAAGATTTTATTTATTTATTTGTTAGAGAGAGAGAGTGAGCACAGGCAGACAGAGAGGCAGGCAGAGGCAGAGGGAGAAGCAGGCTCCCTGCCGAGCAAGGAGCCCGATGTGGGACTCGATCCCAGGATGCTGGGATCATGACCTGAGCCGAAGGCAGCTGCTTAACCAACTGAGCCACCCAGGCGCCCCTAGAGATGCTTTTTTAAGGTGTACATCAAGTATCTGTGTGCGTATGACTGACTCTTGGGTGTGTCATAGATAACCCCATAAGTAAGAGAGAGCTTTCCCACTAAGAGTGATGTGGTAGCCCAGGGAAGAGAGAGGAACTATATAGGATGAAGAGTTAGCATGTGGGGGAGGACGGCTGTCCCTAATTAGACAACTGACTCTCTCGATTATTTTGAAAAAGTACCTTCTACTCCTCCCCTCCACCCAGTTATCTGCAAAGCTCCAGTTGTATTTTTCCTCATTTATGTTCGCACCTACAAAGGCATCACAGCCATTCTTTTTTCCTGTGTTTTGCTGAGAGTGACCTCACTGAACACTTAATTGAGATTAGAGGGATGGAAGGTCAATGGCTATTAATTAAGACATTCACAGTGAGGGACGCCTGGGTGGCTCAGTTGGTTAAGCGGCTGCCTTCAGCTCAGGTCATGATCCCAGCTGGTCCTGGGATCAAGTCCCACATCGGGCTCCTTGCTCGGTGGGGAGCCTGCTTCTCCCTCTGCCTCTGCCTGCCTCTCTGTCTGCCTGTGCTCGCTCACTCTCTCTCTCTAACTAATAAATAAATAAAATCTTTTAAAAAAATTTAAAAAATATATACCTTTATAAACAAATTGAAACATTTATCTTTTCTCCCATTCTGATTCCTCCCCAATTCAGTAATTCTCAGTAACTATTCTTAAATTTTTATGCCACCATACATAATGTGCATGATTTTGTAAGGATGTGTTCTCCATATGATAGGAAATCATTGGAAATACTGTTATATAACCACGGATTTTGTATTTTTTTTAAATTTTGAAGATTTTATTAATTTGAGAGAAAGCCGGAGTGAGCACAAGTGTGGGTGTGGGGGAGCAAGATGAGCAGACTTCTGCAGAGTGGGGAACTCAACACAGGGTTCCAGCCCAGGACCTCGGGATCATGACCTGACCAGTGTCCAATGTTTACCTGACTGAGCCCCCCAGGCACCCCTATGTTACCAGCATTTTGACTGGAATGTCATAGAAAGAGCTGAATAAACTCAGATAAGATGAGACAGCTGTGAGGGACTGAGATGGAATTTATGGAGTCTGTAAAGCCCCCTGGGAAATAATCAGCCTTTTTCTTAAAGATTTTATTTATTCGACAGAGATCACAAGCAGGCAGGAAGAGGGAAGCAGGCTCCCTGCTGAGCAGAGAGCTCGACGAGGGGCTTGATCCCAGGATCCTGAGATCATGACCCAAGCCAAAGGCAGAGGCTTTAACCCACTGAGCCACCTAGGCACCCCAGCCTGATACCTTATTTACAGACTTCCCAGGTCACTGAAGATTATTTCTTTTTTTTTTTTTAGTTTTTATTTGAGAGAAGGAGTGAGCTAGAGAACACAAGCAGGGAGGGATAGAGGGAGAGAGAGAAGCAGACTCCCTGCGGGAGCCCAACTCAGAACTCAATCCCAGGCAGTGTCAGAAGGAAAGGAAGCAACAGACTCCATACTGAGCTGGGAGCCCAAGGCCCTCTGCCCTCTGCCTGCACCCCTCAATAAGTAAACCCTTAGAAAAAGTTTAAAAAAAAAAAGTGTAGCTCTTCCTGAGGACAAGTCCTGTCCCTGTGTTACTTGAATAAACTTAAGTTGCACCATAAAACATTCAAGAATTCTTTCTTAGCATTGTGGTCAATGATTCCACAATTTTGTTATGGAAAAAAAAAAAACAACAAAAAAAGTGTTCCACTGTTGGCCCTTCAAAAATCCAATAGTCAAAGCACGAGTTTTGATTGGAAAGGTGTATGAGTTTTACTCAGGCCAGCCACTTGGGGAAAAGACAGACTCATGTCCAAAACCAACAGCAAGATTTCTGCCTTGCCCCTCACATTTAGAGTAGTTAATCAGTAAAAGAGGAGCACAGTAGTCCCAACCATTTCTTGGTGCCTGCAGACTCAATGATGCCACTGACAGATTTTAATGGAGGTGCTTATAGGTTGTATATGGGTGCCTGGGGGGGTCAGGGAGGAGAGATTATGCCAGAAGATTTGATTACCAGGCTTTCTAGAAAACAATGCATGATTGTATAGATGTACAAAGAAAGTTTTAGTTCACCAATCGTGCAGGCTAAAGGTGCTTGCTAAAATTTAAAGACGGCTAAGTTGGCCAGAGGGGCTGAGGCATGTCTTCTAAGTAACTAAAAAAAAAATGTCTTCTAGGTTTATTCTGTTGCTGCAAATGGAATTATTCCCTTCTTCTGTGAGTCTGATATATATATATATATATATATGTATATGTATATATATATATATATATATATATATATATATACTGAGAATAATTAGATGGGGAGCTCTATCAGGAAGAGAGAGAATGCCAGAGATTAAATTTTCATATCATACCAAGTTGCCTGCCTGGAGAGGCAAATCATTTTTGATATATATTTGTTCTTTCCTTTTTCCTGCGAATATACATCCCCTTGTTTGAAATTCGAAATCCCTACCTCCTTAAGTCACAGTGGCATGTAAGTATCAATCTCCTGTCTTTGAGGTTCCCCGTATTTATTTTTGCAAGTCTCTTACATAAGGTTCATTATTAGACCATCCAAATAATTGAGAATGGAGGAGAAAAACAAGTGTTCCTCTCCTCCATATTCATTTTGTTGTATAAACTGACCTGGGGGGCAAAGAGGGGAGGAGGAATTCTGATGGCAGAGGAGTAGGAGAACCTAATTTTGTCTGGTTCCTGGAATTCAAGCAGATAATTATCAACTTATTCTGAAAATCTGTCACATCAACCAGAGACCTGATAAGAGAATTGGTACAAATAGCGAAGTGATCTCTTTCTGCAAGGTAGGAGGTGAGGAGAAGTGAATCTGAGGCAAGATGTTGGAAGATAAACTGCAGGGGGGTGGAGTCTCAATAAGCTGGGTTCCAGAATGTGCTATAAGCTGCAGAGTGCACATTGAAGCTTTTAGAAGTCTGCCTGGAAGGTGTTCAGGTGGCAAAGAACCATGGAATCCCAGTTGGAACGGTGTGGTCTCAGGACCCGCGGGGTCACACAAAGAACAAGGCTGCTTGAGTGTGGCAGTGTTCCCAAGCATTGGAGTGGGGAAGGTGGCTGAAAAGAGTGAGTCCAGGCACCAGTATTCTGCTCAGTGTTGCCATCATCTGAGAACTGCTGCACAGTGGGGGACTGCTGTCCAAGCAGGGGACCAGCAAGACCCCCACTCCTTAATCCAGTGCAGATCCATGCCTCAGAAGTCCGTAATATTTGGAGACTTGAAGTAGGATCCCATGCCTCAGTAATAAATGCTTGAACACAGGCTGGGTGAACACAGAATTTGGATGGAAACTGGGGAGACAAAAGTGATTGCGTTTCTGTGGGGCACAAACTTTCAGCTCTGGGGCTAGAGATTGGGGCATCGCCATTTTCAGTGGTGCTGAAAAGGCTTCAAGTCAAAACAACAACATAGTACAATCCAGAACCACCTCCGCTGAGCCTGGCACCACGGCAAGGGCAGTACAATTCCATCCAGCAGACCCCTGAGAATCAGTGCAACAGGACCTTCACCAAGAAGATCAGCAGGAACTTCCTCTTTTACCACGTACACTGATCATAGAGAATGCCAAAACTCCAGCTCTTGGGGAAAACAGTATATAGTGTTAGGGGATTTTTCTCATTATTCTTTAGTTTTTCAGTTTTATATTTTTTCAGTTATTTTCTTATTTTACCAGTTATTTTTTTAAAAGATTTTATTTATTTATTTGACAGACAGAGATCACAAGGACGCAGGGAGCAGGCAGAGGGAGAGTGGGAAGCAGGCTCCCTGCCGAGCAGAAAGCCCAATGTGGGGCTTGATCCCAGAACCCTGAGATCATGACCTGAGCCAAAGGCAGAGGCTTAACCCATTGAGCCACCCAGGCTTGCTCTCTCTCTCCATCTCTCTCTCTCTCTTTTTTTTTTTTGTGCCTCTTCTGATTAATGTATACTTTTTCTGGTGTCATTGTTGCTGTTTTTGTATTTTTTCCCTCATTCATCTATTCTTTTCTGGACATAATGACAAGATGGAAAAACTCATCCCAAAAGAGAGAACAAGGGACACTACTCACTACCATGGATTTAATCAATATGGATATAAGTACACAGAACTAGAATTCAAATCAACAACTATAAAGATACTAGCTGGGCTTCAAAAAAGCAAAAAGACACTAGAAAATTCCTAATTGGAGAAATAACCAAAATCTAATCAAGTTGAAATCTAAAAGGCTATTACTGAGATGCAATTTAAGAAGGAGGCTCTACACAAATACATGGAGACTCAATAGCATCCTTCTAAAGAATGAATGGGTCAACCAGGAAATTAAAGAAGAATGGAAAAAAACCATGGAAACAAATGATAATGAAAACACAACGGTCCAAAATCTGTGGGACACAGCAAAGGCAGTCCTGAGAGGAAAATATATAGTGAAACAAGCCTATCTCAAGAAACAGGAAAGGTCTCAAATACACAACCTAACCCTACACCTAAAGGAGCTCGAGAAAGAACAACAAAGAAAGCCTAAACCCAGCAGAAGAAGAGAAATAATAAAGATCAAAGCAGAAATCAATGAAATAGAAACCAAAAAAACAATAGAACAAATCAATGAAACTAGGAGCTGGTTCTTTGAAAGAATTAATAAGATTGATAAACCCCTGGCCAGACTTATCCAAAAGAAAAGAGAAAGGACCCAAATAAATAAAATCATGAATGAAAGAGGAGAGATCACAACCAACACCAAAGAAATACAAACAATCATAAGAACATATTATGAGTAACTCTACGCCAACAAATTTGACAATCTGGAAGAAATGGATGCTTTCCTAGAGACATATCAACTGCCAAAACTGAACCAGGAAGAAATCGAAAACCTGAATAGGCCCATAACCAGTAAGGAGATTGAAACAGTCATCAAAAATCTCCAAACAAACAAAAGCCCAGGGCCAGATGGCCTCCCAGGGGAATTATACCAAACATTTAAAGAAGAATTAATTCCTATTCTCCTGAAACTGTTCCAAAAAATAGAAATGGAAGGAAAACTTCCAAACTCATTTTATGAGGACAGCATCACCTTGATCCCCAAACCAGACAAGGATCCCATCAAAAAAGAGAATTACAGACCAATATCCTTGATGAACACAGATGCAAAAATTCTCACCAAAATACTAGCCAATAGGATCCAACAGTACATTAAAAGGATTATTCACCACGACCAAGTGGGATTTATTCCAGGGCAGCAGGGTTGGTTCAACATCCGCAAATCAATCAATGTGATACAATACATTAACAAAAGAAAGAACAAGAACCATATGATACTCTCAATAGATGCTGAAAAAGCATTTGACAAAGTACAACATCCTTTCCTAATCAAAACTCTTCAAAGTGTAGGGATAGAAGGCACATACCTCAATATTATCAAAGCCATCTATGAAAAACCCACTGCAAGTATCATTCTCAATGGAGAAAAACTGAAAGCTTTTCCGTTAAGGTCAGGAACACGGCAGGGATGTCCGTTATCACCCTGCTATTCAACATAGTACTAGAAGTCCTAGCCTCAGCAATCAGACAACAAAAAGAAATTAAAGGCATCCAAATTGGCAGAGAAGAAGACAGACCATCGCTCTTTGCAGATGATATGATACTATATGTGGAAAACCCAAAAGGCTCCACTCCAAAACTGCTAGAGCTTGTACAGGAATTCAGTAAAGTGTCAGGATATAAAATCAATGCACAGAAATCAGTTGCATTTTTTTACACCAACAACAAGACAGAAGAAAGAAAAATTAAGGAGTCAGTCCCATTTACAATTACACTCAAAACCATAAGATACCTAGGAATAAACCTAACCAAAGAGGCAAAGAATCTATACTCAGAGAACTATAAAATACTCATGAAAGAAATTGAGGAAGACACAAAGAAATGGAAAAATGTTCCATGCTCATTAATTAGAAGAATAAATATTGTGAAAATGTCTATGCTACCTAAAGCAATCTACATATTTAATGCAATGCCTATCAAAATCCCATCCAATTTTTTCAAATAAATGGAACAAATAATCCTAAAATTTATATGGAACCATAAAAGACCTCGAATAGCCAAAGGAATATTGAAAAAGAAAGCCAAAGTTGGTGGCATCACAATTCCGGACTTCAAGCTCTATTACAAAGCTGTCATCATCAAGACAGTACGGTACTGGCACAAAAACAGACACATAAATCAATGGAACAGAATAGAGAGCCCAAAAATAGACCCTCAACTCTATGGTCAGCTAATCTTTGACAAAGCAGGTAAGAATGTCCAATGGAAAAAAGACAGCCTCTTCAACAAATGGTGTTGGGGAAATTGGACAGCCACATGCAGAAAAATGAAATTAGACCATTTCCTTACACCACACACGAAAATAGACTCAAAATGGATGAAGGACCTCAACGTGAGAAAGGAATCCATCAAAATCCTTGAGGAGAACACAGGCAGCAACCTCTTCGACCTCAGCCGCAGCAACTTCTTCCTAGGAACAACGCCAAAGGCAAGGGAAGCAAGGGAAAAAATGAATTATTGGGACTTCATCAAGATCAAAAGCTTTTGCACAGCAAAGGAAACAGTCAACAAAACCAAAAGACAACTGACAGAGTGGGAGAAGATATTTGCAAACGACATATCAGATAAAGGGCTAGTATCCAAAATCTATAAAGAGCTTAGCAAACTCAACACCCAAAGAACAAATAATTGAATCAAGAAATGGGCAGAGGACATGAACAGACATTTCTGCAAAGAAGACATCCAGATGGCCAACAGACACATGAAAAAGTGCTCCACATCACTCAGCATCAGGGGAATACAAATCAAAACCACGATGAGATACCACCTCACACCAGTCAGAATGGCTAAAATGAAGAAGTTGGGAAATGACAGATGCTGGCGAGGATGTGGAGAAAGGGGAACCCTCTACACTGTTGGTGGGAATGCAAGCTGGTGCAACCACTCTGGAAAACAGCATGGAGGTTCCTCAAAAAATTGAAAATAGAGCTACCTTATGACCCAGCAATTGCACTACTGGGTCTTTACCCTAAAGATACAAATGTAGTGATCCAAAGGGGCACGTGTATCCGAATGTTTATAGCAGCAATGTCCACAATAGCCAAGTTATGGAAAGAACCTAGATGTCCATCAACAGATGAATGGATAAAGAAGAGGTGGTATATATACACAATGGAATACTATGCAGCCATCAAAAGAAATGAGATCTTACCATTTGCGACAACATGGGTGGAACTAGAGGGTATTATGCTTAGCGAAATAAGTCAACTGGAGAAAGACAACTCTCACATGATCTCCCTGATATGAGGAAGTGGAGATGCAACGGGGGTGGGGGTTAAGGTGGTAGGAAAAGAAAAAATGAAACAGGATGGGATCGGGAGGGAGACAGACCAAAAGAGACTCTTAATGTCATAAAACAAACTGAGGGGGGTGGGGGAGAGAGGGGTTGGGAGAGGGTGGTGGGGTTACATTATATGTTTAAATAAAAAAGCTTAAATTTAAAAAAAAGTCAAAAGAAAAAAATATATACATATTGCAATAATACACAAAAAGCAAAGTTATAAATTTCAGGAAACAATAAGGCCATTTTTTCACTGTGTACAGAGGAATTTTTACCTCACAGTAATGATTTTCTTAAGAGTTAAAAGATGTGAGGTACCTAGGTGGCTCAGTGGGTTAAAGCCTCTGCCTTTGGCTCAGGTCATGATCCCAGGGTCTTGGGATCAAGTCCCAAACCAGGTTCCCTGCTCAGTGGGGAGTCTGCTTCTCCCTCTGCCCCCTCGTCCCACTTGTTCTCTCTCTCAAATAAATAAATAAAATCTTTTTTAAAAAATACATGCAGGGGCGCCTGGGTGGCTCAGTGGGTTAAAGCCTCTGCCTTCAGCTCAGGTCATGATCTCAGGTCCTGGGATCAAGCCCCGCATCGGGCTCTCTGCTCAGCATTGAGCCTGCTTCCTCCTCTCTCTGCCTGCCTCTCTGCCTACTTGTGATCTCTGTCTGTCAAATAAATAAATAAAATCTTAAAAAAAAAAAAAAGGAGGCTCTATCTGCTATAGTAAATGAGGTAGAAGGGAGCATCAGAGACATAGAAGACAAAATGGAGAATAAGGAAGCTGAGAAAAAGATAAAAACAGCTATTGGATCACAAAGTGAGGATTCAAGAGATCAGTGATACCACAAAGTAAAACGATATTAGTATAATTGGGATCCTAGAGGAAGAGATGGGGCAGGGGGAGGTGGGGAGGAGAAGGTTTACTTGAGCAAATTATAGCCAAGAACTTACCTAATCCCAGGAAGGAAATAGGCATTCAACTCCAGGAGGCACAGAGAAACCCCCTCAAAATCAATAAAAATAAGTCAACAAGGTTGACATAGTATAGTGAAGCTTGCAAAAATAAGAGATAAAGAGAAAAATTCAGAAAACAGCTCAGGACAAGAGGTCAGTAAACTACCAGGGTAAAAAGAGAAAGCTGGCAGCATACCTAAACACAGAGATCTGGCAGGCGAGAAAGGACTGGCATGATACAGTCGATGTACTAAATGAGAAAAATATGCAGCTAAGAATACTTTATATAGCAAGCCTGACATTAGGAATAGGAGAGATAAAGAGCTTCCAGGTGGAACAAAACCACAGGAGTTTGTGATCACTAAACCAGGCCTGCAAGAAATATTAAGGGGGATCCTCTGAGCAAATAGTCCAAAAGAAGAAAGACTGGAAAGAGTCATTTTACAAGAGTGACTTTATAGGTAATATGATGGTGCTAAATTCCTATTTTTCAATAATCACTCTGAATGTAAATGGATTAAAATGTTCCAGTTAGAAGACACAGGGTAGACCCATCAATATGCTGCTTAGAAGAGACTCATATGAGAGCCAAACACACCTCCAGATTGAAAGTGGGGGGGTGGTGTGGAGAACCATTTATCATAGTAAGGGACATTGAAAGAAAGCTGGAGTAGCAATCCTTATATCAAACTAGGTTTAAACCAAAGACTAGTAAGAGGTGAAGTAGGACACTATATCATAATAAAAAGGTCTATCCAATAAGAAGACCTAAAAACTATAAATATTTATGCCCCTAACTTGGAAGCAGCCAATTGTATAAACCAATTAATAACAAAATAAAAGAAACACATGGATAATAATAATAGTAGTGGACCTGAACACTGCACTCACAGCAAGGGACAGATCATCTAGGCAGAAGATCAACAAGGAAATGAGGGCTTTAAATGACACACTGGACCAGATGGACTTAACAGATATATTCAGAGCATTTCATCCTAAAGCGACAGAATACACATTCTTCTTGTGTTTGCATGGAACGTTCTGCAGAATAGATCACATACTGTGTCAAAATGAGTCTCAGCTGGTACCAAAAGATTGGAATTATTCCAGGCATATTTTCAGAGAACAAGGCTTTAAAACTTGAACTCAATCACAAGAGAAAACTTGGAAGGAACACAAAGACTTGGAGGTTAAAGAACATCCTACTAAAGAATGAATAGGTCAATCAGGAAATTAAAGAAGCACTTTTTAAAAAATCATGAAACAAATGAAATTAAAAAAATAAAACAATTCAGAGCCTTTGGGGTGTAGCAAAGACAATCTTAAGAGGGAAATAGTAATGCAAGACATTCCCAAGAAACAAGACAAGTCTCCAACACACAGCCTAATCTTACACCTAAGGAACTGGAGAAAGAACAGCAAATAAACCTCAAATCCAGCAGGAGAAGAGAAATAATAAAGATTAGAGCAGAAATCAGGGACGCCTGGGTGGCTCAGTTGGTTAAGCCGCTGCCTTTGGCTCAGGTCATGATCCCAGGGTCCTGGGATCGAGTCGCGCATCGGGCTCTTTGCTCGGCAGAGAGCCTGCTTCTCTCTCTGCCTCTGCCTGCCTCTCTGCCTGCTGTGTTCTCCCCCTCTCTCTCTGACAGATAAATAAATAGAATCTTTTAAAAATTTAAAAAAAAGATTAGAGCAGAAATCAATGAAATAGAAAACAAAAGAAGAGTAGAACAGATTAATGAAAATAGGAGTTGGTTCTTTGAAAGATTTACTAAGGTCTATAAACCCCAGGCCAGACTTTTCAAAAAGAAAAGACAAAGGTCCCAAATAAAATCATAAATGAAAGAGGAGAGATCACAACCAAAATTGAACAAATATAAGAACATATTATGAGAAATATATGTCAACAAATTAGGCAATCTGGAAGAAATGTGTGCATCCTAGAGTCACATAACCTATCAAAACTGAACAGGAAGGGTGCCTGGGTGGTTCAGTGGGTTAAAGCCTCTGCCTTCGGCTCAGGTCATGATCCCAGGGTCCCCAGGTCTGGATCTCTGCTCTGCGGGGAGCCTTCTTCCTCCTCTCTCTCTGCTCGCCTCTTTGCCTACTTGTGATCTGTGAAATAAATAAATAAAATCTTTTAAAAAAACTGAACAGGAAGAAACAGAACACCATAACTGGCAAAGAAATTGAAGCAGTAATCTAAAATCTCCCAACAAACAGGAATCCAGGACTAGAGGACCTCCCAGTGAAATTTTACCAAACATTTCAAGAAGAATTAATTTGTATTCTTCTGAACCTGTTTCAAAAAATAGTAATGAAAGGAAAACTTACAAACTCATTCTATGAGCCAGCAATATTACCTTAATCCCCAAGTTAGACAAAGACCCCACTAAAAATGAGAATTACAGATCAATATCCCTGATGAACATGGATGCAAAAATGCTCACCAATACACTAGCCACTATGATCCAACAATACATTAAAAGTTTTATTTACCATCACCAAGTGGGATTTATTCCTGGGCTGCAAAGGTGGTTCAATATCCCATCAGTGTGATATACCACATTAATAAAAGAAAAGACAAGAACCATATGATCCTCTTAATTGGTGCAGAAAAAAACATTTGACAAAAATGCAGGATCCTTTCTTTTTTTTTTTTTTTTAAGATTTTATTTATTTATTTGTCAGAGAGAGAGAGAGCAGGAGCGAACACAGGCAGACAGAATGGCAGGCAGAGGCAGAGGGAGAAGCAGGCTCCCCACTGAGCAAGGAGCCCGATGTGGGACTCAATCCCAGGACGCTGGGATCATGACCTGAGCTGAAGGCAGCTGCTTAACCAACTGAGCCACCCAGGCGTCCCTGCAGGATCCTTTCTTGATAAACACTCTGCAGTGTGGAGATAGAGGGAAATGACCTCAATATCATAAAAGCCACATATGAAAATCCCACAGCAAATATCATGCTCAATGATGAAAAACAGAGCTTTCCCCCTAAGGTCAGGAATACAGCAGGGATGTCCACTATCACCACTGCTATTCCACATAGTACTAGAAGTCCTAGCCTCAGCAATCACACCACAAAAAGAAAAGAAAGAAAAGCCATCTAAATTGGCAAAGAAGATGTCACATTCTCACTCCTTGCAGATGACATAATATTCTATGTAGAAAACCCAAAAAAGGGGCCTGCCACCTGGGTGGCTCAGTCATTAAGTGTCTGCTTTCAGCTTGGGTCATGATCCTGGGGTCCTGGGATTGAGTCCTGCATGGGGCTCTCTGCTAAGTGGGAAGCCTTGTTCTCCCTCTCCCACTCCCCCTGCTTGTGTTCCTGCTCTCACTATCTCTGTCAAATAAATTAATTAAATCTTAAAAGAAAAGAAAAGAAAAGAAAACCCAAAAGACTTCACCCAAAAATTGCTAGAATTGAATCAGAAAGTAAAGAAAGTGCAGGATATAAAATCATTGCAGAGATTAGTTGCATTTTTATACACTAACAATGAGACAGAAGAAAGAGAAATTAAGGAATCTATGCCATTTACAGTAGCACCAAAAACCTTAGGATACCTAGAAATAAACCTAACCAAAGAGGTAAAGGACCTGTATTCAAAAAACTATAGAACACTCATGAAAGAAATTGAGAAAGCCACGAAGAAATGGAAAATGGTCCATGCCCATGGATTGGAAGAACAAATATTCTTACAATGTCTCTGCTACCTAGAGCAATCTACATATTCAATCCAATCCCTATCAAAATACCATCAACTTCTTTCTCAGAGCTGGAACAAATAGTGTCAAAATTTGTATGGAACCAGAAAAGACCCCAAATAGCTAAAGGAATGTTGAAAAAGAAAACCAAACTTGGTGGCATCACAATTCCGGACTTCAAGCTCTATTACAAAGCTGTAATCATCAAGACAGCATTGTACTGGCACAAAAACTGACATGTAGATATATGGAACAGAATAGAGAACCCAGAAATGAACCCTCAACTCTATGGTCAATTAACCTTTGACAAAGCAGAAAAGAATATCCAATGGAAGACAGTCTCTACAGAAATGGTGTTGGGGACGCCTGGGTGGCTCAGTTGGTTAAGCGACTGCCTTTGGCTCAGGTCATGATCCCAGCGTCTGGGGATCAAGTCCCACATCGGCCTCCTTGCTCGGTGGGGAGCCTGCTTCTCCCTCTGCCTCTGCCTGCCTCTCTGTCTGCCTGTGCTCTCGCTCTCTCTCTCTAACTAACAAATAAATAAATAAAATCTTTAAAAAAAAAAGAGAGAAATGGTGTTGGAAAATCGGATAGCCACATGCAAAAGATTGAAACTAGACCATTTTCTTAGACCATACACAAAAGTAAACTCAAAATGCATGAAAGGCCTAAATGTGAGACAGGAATCCATCAAAATCCTAGAGGAGAACACAGGCAATAACCTCTGTGACCTCAGCCAGAGCAACTTCTGTCTAGACACAACTCCAAGGCAAGGGAAACAAAGGTAAAAATGAACTATTGGGACTTCATCAAGATAAAAAGTTTTACAGTGGACAAAACCAAAAGACAACTGAGGGACTGGGAGAAGATACTTGCAAAATGTCTTATCAGATAAAGGACTAGTATGCAAAATCTCTACTTATCAAAGTCAACACCCAAAGAACAAATAATCCAAGCAAGAAAAGGGCAAAAGACACAAAGAGCTCTTTCTCCAAAGAAGACACACAAATGGCCCACAGAAAAATGAAAAAATGCTCAACATCACTCAGCATCAGGGAAGTACAAATCAAAACCACAGTGAGATGCCACCTCACACCAGTCAGAATGTGTAAAACTAACAAGTCAGGAAACAACAGATGTTGGCAAGGATGAGGAGATATGGGACCCCCTTACCCTGGTTGCTGGGAATGCAAACTAGTGCAGCAGCAGAAAACCGTATGGAGGATACTCAAAAAGTAAAAACAGAGCTACCCAATGCCCCAGCAACTACACTACCTGTATTTACCCAAAGAATACAATCATAGTGATCCAAAGGGCTGCTGTGCCCCAGTGTTTCTAGGAGTAATGTCCCCAGTAGCCAAAATATGGAAAGAGTCTAGATGTCCAGTAACAGATGGATGGATAAGGAAGATGTGGTATATATATTTATATATAATGGAATATTACTCAGCCATCAAAAATGAAATCTTGTCATTTGCAATGGTGTGGCTGGAACTACAGGGTATTATGCTAAGCAAAATAAATCCATCAGAGAAAGATAATTATCCTATGATTTCACTCATATGTGGAATTTAAGAAACAAAACAGGATCATAGGGGAAGGGAGGGAAAAATAAAATAAGAGAAAATCAGAGAGGTAAGACAAACCATAAGAGATTTATAACTCTAGGAAACAAATTGAGGGTTGCTAGAAGGGAGGTGGGTGGAGGATGGGGTAATTGGGTGATGGGCAATAAGAAGGGCATGTGATGTAAAGGGCACAGCTGTTGTATGCAACTGATGAATCACTAAACTCTACCACTGACACTAGTAATACACTATGTTCATTTATTGAATGAAAAAAAAAAAAACTGACTTCTGTGCTCCAGACCCAAAATACAACATGAACACAGAGTTGTGGATAAAGAGGAACAGGAGCTTCATTGCTTTCCCTGCCAAGGAGGCCTCAGCAGGTCAGGCCTTCAAACCTGCAGCCACCCAGAGGAAGGGGCTGGGGTTTGTAGGGAAATATGGGATTATGGCCGATTTCCAGAGGAATTGTGTCGGTGCTGCCAGCCCGGTTCATCATGTTGTCAGGGTGGAAGCAGGTTCCTGAAACAATAGGCTCAGAAGGTAGGAAGGGAGGTTTATAGAAGAGAGGAAAAAGCTTATTTAGTTTGAAATGGAGTCTTGCTGAGCAGGAATGCAGCCATTTTTGTTTTGTTTTGTTTTAATTGAGAATGGCTAATCCAAGCCATTCAGGTCTTTAAGATTTTACTTATTTATTTGAGAGAGAGAGAACATGAGAGGGGAGAAGGTCAGAGGGAGAAGCAGACTCCCCATGGAGCTGGGAGCCCAATGCAGGGCTTGATCCCAGGACCCTGGGATCATGACCTGAGCCAAAGGCAGAGGCTTTAACCAACTGAGCCACCCAGGCGCCCCGCCATTTTGGTTTTTGTTCAACTTGATGCTTTGAAGTGGTTCTGGTTCAGTCACCAGGACAAGCGTGGGAAGACAGCTTCATATTTTATGGTGAGAAGTCAGTCCACATTTTCTAGAATGGGTAAAATAAAGAAAAAAGATAAAACATCAAACTTCAATGAGAATGTGGATGAATTAGAATTCTCATATTGCTGATGAGAGGGTCAAAAGTAGATTCACTTTGCAAAACTCTGTGGTACTTACAAAAATAAATATTTATCTACCAAAGAGGAGCATTTTGTCACCCTAAAATATCTGATCAGTGGAGAAGGCACGGATCTAAATGTGCTCACAATCATTGACATGGTTCCTGTTCTGTGCCTGGTCACCTCTCCCAATGCTTCCCCATAGGCTCAGGTGTGGCGTTTGAAAGATGATTATCACCTGAGCCCTCCCTCTCCAATTCTATCAATTGGTTTGGGCGAAAACAACAGTGTTGTGTTAATTGTGGGCTCCAGGTGATACTCAATGAGGCCAGGTGATCCTGAGTTAAGCAGGAGGGCTTCCTGTTATTTTTTGAGTTGAGAGCAGGCTTTGGCTCAAGGAGAGGTCAGAGGGACTCTCCTACAAGAGTCGGCGCGGGGTGGGGGTCATGTCCATGCAGCACACAGTTCCTGTGCTGTAGCTGAATTTGTGGGCATCAGTGGGAGTGGAGGCTCCCTCGGAGCAGGAAAGGAAAAGTCAGGGATTGGTCTTCAAGTAGGAGCTACTGACAAAACGGACGAGGAAGCTAGGACTTCTCTGCATTTCATGGCCTTCAGGTGAGCAGTTTATACGTGAAGAGGCTCTGTTGGTATCTTTAAGGGCATTTTTTTTTTCGTGATATTCCTGTGATTTCTCCACAAATGCCTTGTGAGAAAGAAATCTAGAGGACGAGGGAAAGAAGAAATGGCCAGTTCTCAGGTAAGCCCGGTGTCCCAAGTCAGAGACCATGTCATGTTTTTCTCCTGAAATTCCTTGCCTTAGAAATTGCAAATGTGGGGACGCCTGGGTGGCTCAGTTGGTTAAGCGGCTGCCTTCGGCTCAGGTCATGATCCCAGCGTCCTGGGATCGAGTCCCACATCGGGCTCCTTGCTTGGCAGGGAGCCTGCTTCTCCCTCTGCCTCTGCCTGCCTCTCTGTCTGTCTGTGCTCGCTCTCTCTCTCTCTCTAACTAATAAATAAATAAAATCTTAAAAAAATAAAATAAAATATGATTGGGGACGCCGGCGTGGCTCAGTCATTAAGCATCTGCCTTCAGCTCAGGTCTTGATCCCAGGGTCCTGGGATGGAGCCTGCGTCGGGTTCCCTGCTCAGTGGGAAGTCTGCTTCTCCCTCTCCCACTCCTCCAGCTTCTGTTCCCTCTCTCGCTGTCTCTCTCTCTCTCTGTCAAATAAATCTTCTTTTTTTTTTTTTTTAAAGATTTTATTTGTTTATTTGACAGACAGAGATCACAAGTAGACAGAGAGGCAGGCAGAGAGAGAGAGAGGAGGAAGCAAGCTCCCTGCTGAGCAGAGAGCCCGATGCGGGGCTCGATCCCAGGACCCTGGGATCATGACCTGAGCCGAAGGCAGAGGCTTTAACCCACTGAGCCACCCAGGTGCCCCTCAAATAAATCTTCTTTAAAAATATGATAGAGGGGCATCTGGGTGGCTCACTCGGTTAAGTTTTGGACTCTTGATTTCTGATCAGGTTTTCATCTCAGGGTCCTAGAATGGAGCCCCATTTCTGGCTCTGCACTCAGAGGCGAGACTGTGAGATTCTTTCTCCCTTTCCCCTGCCCCTCCTCTCCCCTCTCTAAAATATAAATAAATCTCTAAATAAAAATAAAAATTAGAATAAAAAAAATAACTTCCCCAGTAGCCTTTCTGAAAGAGTTCCACTCTCAGTATATTTCAGGAAAACCGATGGATGCCTCTTTCCATGGCAGTGGCTTGGGTAGATACTCAGGATATACTTTTAAGCTCTTGTGGTTTCCTATGCTCATGGTCTACAGATGTGACAGAAAACCACTGCATGTGCAGCATCTCCCTGTATCAGTTGTAGGTGGGGAGCTGACAAGTGAAATTAGTGTGATGAAGAAGTTAATGGATTTTGCTGTGTCATGAGCCATACTTTGTACTTTTCTAGGAGCTCCCTGTCTTTTTTAAATCTATCTATTTATAAAAGATTTTATTTATTTGACAGACAGAGATCACAGGTAAGCAGAGAGGCAGGCAGAGAGAGAGAGGGAAGCAAGCTTGCTGAGCAGAGAGCCGAATACGGGGCTCGATCCCAGGACCCCGGGATCATGACCTGAGCCGAAGGCAGAGGCTTTAACCCACGGAGCCACCCAGGCGCCCC
>ML110328.1:97889-108916 GCA_003697995.1 Taxidea taxus jeffersonii | reverse complement strand
AAAAAGATAATTCTGTATGATTTCACTTATAGGAGGTACCTAAAGTAGTTAGATTCATCAAGACAGAAAGTAGATGGTGGTTTCCAGTAGAATGGCAAGGTGTTGCTTAATGGGCACAGAGTTTCAGTTTTGCAAGATGAAAAAGTTCTGAAAAAAAAGAAAAAAGTTCTGGAGATTGCACAACAATGTGAAAACACTTAACGCTTTTGAAATGTACTCTTAAAAATGTCTAAGTTGGTAAAATATGTGTATTTTACTCTGACTAAATATAAAAAAAAAAGCTTTAATGGAAAAAGTTGCTACTGACTTGCAAAAGACGAAACAATTATGTATGTAACAAGAGATGCCAAAGATGTCTGGGGGGCGGCAGGCTTTGAGTGGAGCCCCCTTTAGAATAGAGGGCCTAGAGATGGACAGGAAAAAAGTCCTTCCAGGTGAACAAAGCAGCAGAAGCAAAGGCACATCTTTAAAAAATAATAATAAATAAATCCAGAAATTTCTCTCTTCCATTGCCTCCGCCCTTAACAGACATTTTCCCAGTGATCAAACTGCTGGAGCCTCTGTCTGTGACTCTCTCCTGTGACATCTCAGCGAGGCCTGGCTCTCCTGCCTTCTCCTGCCCTTCATCTCTTCCCCTCTTTCTGTGCATGCCTCTTCCTGTCTCTTGTTCTCACTTTCTCTCTGGTGTCTTTTGAACCTTCTAAAATGAAATCCTTGACAAAGGTTTGCTTTCAGTCCAGATGTAACCTTCCTTGAGGTCTCTTCAGCAACAGAAAATACCCAGAGACTCTCACACCTTTATTAGCAGAGGAGGATGGGTTCTGCCGAGAATGTCTTCATCTTTAGAAGGATTATTAAAGTCAGAGCCTATTCCTCATGTTAATCATTGAGATTTAAGGCAAGAATCCTTTTGTATGAGAACAGTAACCAAGCGCAGGGAAGGCAGGGAAGGCTCCGGGAAGACAGCCTCCCAGGCCGGGGCTGTGGGCCCTCCTGCATGGGCTGGGGGATTCAGGGAGGGCAGGCCTCCTAAGGTTCATTTGATCAGGGAGGAGACCTGGCGCTCACTCTCTGGTCCCCGAAGTGTGGACTCACGTAGCGGGAATGCCAGGAACGTGTCTGGTGGAGCCCATCAAGTTGACCTGCTTCGCCCTGCTTCGCTCAGCCCAGTGTGATTTGGACAGGCCGCCCCATCTCCAGTCAGAAAATTGCTTGTCTTCAGTTTCCTATCTTTTCATCTGGTCCTTCATTTTCAGTTGTTACCTTTCCTTCTGAGTGAGGAGGACACGTGCCTTTCTTAGGGGGTAAATATAGACCAGGCCGAACATAGCACGCTGGGCATCATCCCAGGTCCTGACTCCTCGCCTTGGTGTCTCCATGCTGGCGAATCCACATGGCCCTTTTCCTCAGCCCTTCAGCTCTGTCTAGACAGCTTTCAAGTCATCAAATGCTGGAAAGAAGGCCGAAATCAGTGCGAACATTTACTCTGTTGGGATTGATCACTTTGGAGGTGAAGGTTGGGGCGGGGGGAGGGGGTCCCATTCAGGGACCGCGGTCTTTTCTTTGGTGTCTATTCAACTCCACTAAAAATGATCACAACAAAATCATGGGATGTCAGCCCTGGGGATGCCCCAGGATGCCCTTGGATGTCATCCTAGCCAAGCCCCTCATGATGCCAGAAACCTCCAGAAGCATCCTGGCTGGCTGTTGCTGGCTCAACTGGTCAGACATTTTCCCTGATGGAGCACGAACTCACATATGTTTGTTGACTGACCACCGGACTAGTTGGCTGACTGGATCAGTGACTGAGGAGAGTCCGTTGGCAACAAGGAGGAGAACAGGGCAGGAGAGAAAGCAGTGGCAGTGGTGACTAGTGGTGGGACAAGTAGGAAGGGAGGAGCAAAGCACATTTTTCTCCGAGGGTTTTTTTTTTCTTCTCTCTCTTTTGTGGGGAATAGAGGAGAAGGCATGATTGTCCCAGCAAATGTTTTCATTCCCTCACGTCTTCTAAACGAACCAACAACTCCCCCCCTAACCCAAGCCATCTAATTTGTAAGTAAATCACATTTCACATTTATGAAATGAATTAAATTACTTTTTTTTGAATTAAATTACTTTTGATGAGTGGAAAGTGACTAGAGCTAAGTAGTGCCTATTTTCCTAAATTACTTTGTCGTGACTTCTTTCCCTCCCTCTCTCTGTCTCTCTCCGTCTGTCTGTCTGTCTCTGTTTCTCACACACACACACACACACACACACACACACACACACACTCCCTCCCTCCCTCCCTCCCTCCAGAGCTTACAGCTTACGGATTGTGTCTTCTGGCCTCCTCAGAGCAAGCTAGCTAGCTAGAGCTGCTAACAGTGACCTTTGCTTTAACTCTGTCACCCTCCTCCTCTGCTTCTCCGTCCTCAAACAGCTGCCCCCCTGCCCATTAGGAGGGCTAAAGGCCCTCCCTGCCTCCCCCCACCCCTGCGCACCCCCCACAGCTCCCTGTTCTGGCGGGGCTGTTGGGCTAGAGCTGGAGCCTCCTCCAAGACATCAGACAGGCAGCAAACACGCTTTTTGCCGTGTGGGAGGGCTGGGGAGGATTCCCAAGCACTCCCCCGAATCTCAAAATGAAGATGGCTCATACCGGCTTGCACGGCTTTGCATGTTGCTCCTGGATCTGGGCTCCCATAATCCATGGGAGCTGCTGATAATGTGGCTGCTGCTGGTATTCTGGATCCTTCCTAGATAGGTCATCTCCTCTATGGCAGGCCCCTGGTCGCCCAGTATCTGGAACCGGGATGCCCCAGCCGCCAGAGCCAAGTGAGATGGCCAGTAGGGAACTGTACGCCGTTCTCCGGCCTCAAGGACAGCCGAGCCAGATAATACTGGCTTTGGTAATTGAGCTACAAATAGACCCTTGGCTTTTTGCCGTTCGTTTTGCAGATAACTGGAGCTATAACTCGTCAAAAACCTACAAGACTGTCTCTGTGCACTAGTCCTTAGACATAGAATTCTCAGGGAGGAAAGGACCCTAGATGTGAACCAAGGTTTATGGGGGTCCTAGTATGCCCCGACCTTCTGCTGACTGATTTGCTTCCAGTCATCAGACACAGAATGGCTTTTTCAATCCCATGCACTGAAATAGGTCGTTCCATCAGCACTTCGTAAAACCAAATATTCCAGGGTGATCTTCACGTGGCTCTGTTCTGCACTTAGCGAGTGTCCTGCCTGTCTGCCGCTCAGACTGGGAGCTCAGTGAGGGCAGGCCACAGAGCTCCCCGCATGGGCTCTGATACCCAGGGGCTCAACAAGGGCACGTGCGGTGGAATTCCGGTCTTCTGCGCTCCCTTCCACTGGACCCACAAATAGCCATATATCGTCAGCAGAGGGGGTCTGGCCTCCATGCCCATGGCCCCCACGTACAGATGGTGAGACACGGATAGAAGAGTCAGAATGTGCTCCGGGAGCCCTGTCAGAACCATACCGACTGTATGGCGGGGCCTAAGCCCAAGTCTTCCAGAGTTGTCCTCCTCTGGATGACTTTGGCTTAATGACAGGAAGCCACATGCTTCCTTTGGCCTGAGACGCCTAGAGCAGCATCTCTCCTCCCATTAAGTGTTAGCAGGTTGGCAGCCACACCTCTCTCACTTTGCTGGATAATTTCCATTTTAGGTATTCTGTCTCATTGTTCCTGTCCATTCACGTGTATGTGTCAGACTGTGCTACTTCCGGTTCGGAAAGCAGAGTTTTGGAATTCCACTCTCGAAGAATCACTCTTCTGGTGGTTCATACATCCCCTGGGATCGTTTGGGTTCCTTCTAAAGCAGAGACACTGAGACAAGAATTCACCTGCAAATAGTGTATTGGGGAGGTGCTGAGAAAACCAGAGGAAATGTGGAGAGAGCTAAGAAAGGGAAGGCGGAGCTAATGAGGGGTCGGTGACCTAGCCAGCTATCAAGGTGGGTGACAGGGACTTACTCCTGTCAGGGAAAATCTGGGGCTCCCGGTCAAACTGTGTTCAGCTCACCTGGAGAGGGCAGGGGCCGGGGTATTCTTCAGCAGCGCTCATCAGTCATTGGTTGCAGGATGCTCCCTGCACACCCCCAACCCCGGGGGCCACTCTCAACCTGCCATCAGTTAGCAGTTGCAGACGGTGCTTCAGTGGAGAGGGGAAGTCCCCAGGCAGCAAGACAATGATGCTGGCAGGTGGCAGTGGTGTGCATGGGCTGCTAAGAGCCAAGAGATGTGGTGGGGCCACAGGTCCAGTATTCTATACCTTCTTCCCTTTAGGAGATGTGACTGCAATGAGGGGCTGTAGCTTGTAATGACTGAGAGCAAAGCCCTTTAGGAACAGGACCTAGGATATAAATCAGTGGCTAGAGAGATCAAAGATACAGATACTGAAAAATGTGGTGGGTAGGCGCTAATGCCAACTCTTCGTGCCTCCTGATTCTGCATGGTCTGGTGTGGCTAGTCCTGCAGGGACAGGAGGCGAGGCGGGCAGGTCTGTTTCTAACAGGTGGGTGGGTGTGCCTGACCCCAGTCAGAGGCCTGGAGTCTGTGTGGCAGAGTTTCATTGGGACTTTAGCAGGAGAACACAAGAGGAATAAGGAAGGGGGATGAGTTGGGGACTAACAACAAATATCAACTGCCCTTCCCATTCATTATCTTATGCCCAACTCACAGCAAACCCTCAAGATCAGCATATGACCCCTGAGGTGGCCATCGGGGCTAGCACCTGCTCAGGATGTCATCCTCTTCTTCTGGGCAATGTTAACTTAGATTAGTTTAGACCGCACGGAAGGGCAATGGCTCCCCATTATGGTCCTCCATCAATCTGACCCCAGAGACTGCACAAACTTCTGTTCACCCTGGTTTTCTCGATAAAGTATACTAAAGCTCAGAAAGGTTAGGTAATGTGCCTGAGCTACACACCTGCCCACTGCTGGAGCTAGAAGACCTCCCCTGCCCCACGCCCATGACCCCACCATGTCTGTCTGGCTCTGAAGGCAGGGCTCTAGATCTTCAGGTCAGTTGCAATGACAGTGTGGTGGGCTAGTGCCAATGGTGAGCTGGAGCTGGCTTTTACTTGCAAGAGACCATCATTAATATTCAGAAATTTTGTAAGCCAGTTATCATCATGTTGTTAGCTTGGGAGCATTTACACCACAGAGACTGGCAGATGATACAAAATCAGGGCTTCCTCCCACCTGATGTTAAACATTAAACACCTATATCTTGGAAGTTCATTTCTTCCCTGGGCCCAAAAAGGACATTCTCAGTATCATTCTTGGAGTGAGTACTGGTCCAGCATCCACCAGATGTTTGAGCCTGGTAAGAGAGGCCTCAGAAAGGCACAGGTACTTGGTTGGGCCTTTCTCAGCCTGGAATCAGGGGCAAGAACAAAGCCCTTTCTGCTTTTGACCTTACCCAGCTCAGCTCAGCTTGAGACTCACAGTGAGCGTGCACTGCCTGAATTGGCGATGAAGCAAGACTTGCATCCAGGACTGTCTCATCTAGGAGAGGGGGAAGAGTTTTAGGGGACTCAAGTGTCATCACCCCCAACTTGCATATGGAGTCTCCTATGGAAAAAGGAAGAGGGAAGTCTCTTCCTATGGGATGGGTGGGGAACCGGGCTGTCATGGCCATGAGCATACCTTCCTTTGGCTTGTCCTCATCACTCCTAGGCTGAGGTCATCACAGCCCTTATTTCTGAGATCAGATCTTCTCATGTCATATTTGGCCATGACCACTGAAAATGGAAGCCAATGACACATTTTGAAGGAACAAACATTATTTCCTGAAAGCAACATCCAAAACCAGATATTATACCCTGGGTGTGTGTTCATCTGGTTGAGTTTTCTTTGTTGTTTTTCCAGGACTTGGGAGAGTCCTCTGGAAAAGCAAAGGTGGAGGACTTTGTGGGCTTCAACCAGAAACCAGGACAGAGCAAGTCAGAGGGGCACAGAGGTCTCTGGGGCCAAAGAGGAAACCGGGAGAGATGGGTTAATTCCTCCAGGCCATGAGGGTCCTTGCAGAAGGCACAATTTCCAAAGCTAACAACATTTCCCTAAATGCTTGCCTGACAGCTTGGCCAAAATCCAGTTCAAAAAGTGCATTTGAAATTTTTCAGACAACTTAGATAATTTTATTCAGAACTGGAAATAAGTGACCTTGGGCTAAAACTTTTCCAAACCAACAGAACAATTCACGTGCACGTGTCAGGGCTGATAGTTAATCTGCTCCCAGCACCCAAGATAGCAGAACAATCCCTCCTTTCAGACTTCCTCAGGCTTCCCCCCTCACAGAACCTTCCAGAGCTCAACAATTTGGACTTAAAAAATGCTAGCTGTTCTAGCTTATTATCTCCCAGTACAGCACTATAAGAGCCGGAGCCCCATCTCCTGCCTTCTGCCCTAGCAGCTGTGGGTCTTGTAGCTCACATCAATGTAACAGGGACTGTATAAGCCCTTCAAGTTAAAATCTAAAATTAAATGGCCAGGCACCACTCTGCCTTTTGACTCAGCTCAAAGAAGAGGATCCTGATGCTTTCTTTAATTTCCCAGGTGCACTCAAGATGCAGGCATCTCCGAAGGAATAAGTTTCCCCAGGTGTTAAGATTCAGGTACATGAAAATCCCTTAAAATGATGCCGCATGGTGGCTCTTGGTCCCATCGGAGCCATGGCTCCCCAGCTCTGGGAGGACAGCCTCGAAATGTGCTTTCCTCTTATCTGTTCAAATCCCTGACACCTGTGCCCTATCTGTCCTCACGACACATACTAGGGTGATAAACCAGCTACATGTTCAATATCTGTTACATTTCTCAGCCTCTTTGGTTCTAAGTTATCAGAGGTGTTGTTTGACTTCCTCACATATGTGAATGCAGAGTTTGCACCTTCTAAGTTGACTTACCACCCTCTGCAACATTTCCATCACATTTATTTTTTTTTTTTTAAGATTTTATTTATTTATTTGACAGACAGAGATCACAAGTAGGTGGAGAGGCAGACAGAGAGAGAGAGAGAGAGGAGGAAGCAGGCTCCCTGCGGAGCAGAGAGCCCGATGCGGGGCTCGATCCCAGGACCCTGGGATCATGACCTGAGCTGAAGGCAGAGGCTTTAACCCACTGAGCCACCCAGGCGCCCCTCCATCACATTTCTTAAGAGACCTTGTTGAAAACCTTTGGACTTTTGAGGTCTTTTTTAGCCAAGATAATTTTTTTTATAAAAAAATTTTCTGTTCCTCATTGCCAACTTGAATAAGTAACACCATATTTTTCACTTTAAATTTTTTACTCTGTGTACAATACATATATATTTTGCTATAAATGCATGTTCCTGCCTAATTTAAACCTTTAAAAACTCAAGTCAGTTGCTTATCAGCATGGATAATGTGTTCAGGCTATGTGCAAGATAGGGATTTAAAGAAACTATAGGCTCTGTTATCTGGACTCGAGGAATCTAAAATCTTGTTGAGGGAATAATACAAAATAGTGTAAATATGGTGCTAGGGTACATGGACAGTAGCAGACATGAGCCACGAAACCAAGAACTAGTGTATAACCCTGACATCTCCAGGAAAACAGGATTCCCACCACGACCAAGGCCCAACATAGAGGATGGATGACTGCCAGATACTTAACTAGCAACTATTGCATAAACAGAACTGGAATGACCTCTAGAAGGACAAGTGAAAAACCTTCTATAAAGAACCTTGTGGAAAACATGAACTGATCCTTTTACCAGATCCTACTCTGAGACTCTCTGGCCCTTCATTTTCACTTAAGATGGAGAAAGTCCCATATGGCTCACAGAAAAAGCAGAAGCTTGACTTATCTTGTGTCTATCCTGCTCCGTGGCAATAAGGCTTTGAATGTCGCTCACCTCCGTCAGAGTTGTTCATTTGACCAAAGCTTGCTTAAGTCATAAGAATGTATCGGAGCACCCAGGTGGCTCAGTCAGTTAAGCATCTGCCTTCGGCTCAGGTCATGATCCCAGGACCCTGGGATCGAGCTCTACATCCGGCTTCCTGCTCAGCAGGGAGTCTGCTTCTCCCTCTCATTCTGCCCCTCCTCCTGCTCTCTCTCTTGCTCGCTCTCTCTCTAATAAATAAGTAAAATATTTTTAAAAGATTTTTTAAAAAGTATCAGCACCCTCCATTCTCATCCCAATACTCTACCAGTCCACATCTGGTAATTGACAGGCATATTACCAGGAAGAAAAGGAAGAGCAAGTTGTGTCCCCAGGTCTACTTTGGAGGTCATCCTCCTAGAAGATCTCAGCATCTATAGACACATGGTACCAGCCAGAGCCCTGGAGATGTAAAGATGGTTCTATGCTAGATTTACTTGCCCTTTTGGGAGCAAGACTTTCCTTTGGGTCTTTCCCTATGACCACATTCATTCATTCAGGTGAATCCCAAATTACACAAATCCAGCTGGTGCAATTTGAGGGGAGAGAAGTAGCAAAATACTTTATGGTAAAAGAGAGAACACATTCATCCTGCTTAATATATGATAACACTTAGAGTATCTGATGCTGTAAAAAAAAAGGGGGAAATTATTCAAAATCATTATGACTCCCTATCCCTTCTTCTATGTGAGGAGTCCAGAGTAAGCCCCCTGTTTCCATCTGATATCAACCCCAACTCATGGATTTCTGCATCATCTTGTCTATTCAAGGTTCTAGTAACTCTGTCTATAAACTGCAGTGACTTTGGCCAAATTGCTTGACCTCTCTGGTATTGTGTTCTCACCCTGAAAATCAAGCTGTGATTAAAGTCTAAAATTCTGTGGCTATGCTGCACAGAGATAGGCTCATCCTCAAAGAAGCATTCTTTATTGAGGGAATCATTTCTGTGTATCAATCTTCTGCATCCGAAGAAATGCACCGAGCCACAAACAGTAGGCTGGAATGGAATACTTTCCCAGGAAACCTAAAGAGCTTTTCAGAATGGCCAGGGTGCTCCACTCACACCAGCCTTTGCAGTCACACTTGACCCAGAAAGAACCATACCATCTGCAAGGATGAGTAGCTGTAAAAAAGGAGGACAGGGATGGAAACTACAGGATGTTTCAATGCAGCTGGAGCGAATTTCAAGACGCAAAGGCTGGTAGTAGACAGCCATGCCATTGGCCCATGATTTTTGCCATGGTTGGGGCACCAATTGTTCCCCAAGCCTAGGCTTGCCCCAGCCCCCCAAAGACTTTAGAGGTGAGGCTGGGAGGAGAAGCAGAGCAAGGAGAGGGTGAGGTAGATGAGTGAGGTTGACAAGTTACCTCAGTGCTTCCCTGAGCCCTGACTGAGGTGTTGTTTGTACAACCAGTAACCAGAGCTGCTCCCATGTGTCATGTACAGTATGGGCTCCCCCCACCCTGCCTGCTGGGCCTATAGGGTGTGTCAGATATGTTGAAACAACTCTGGGCTCCGGAGGATGGCTCACCACCAACGGAATACTGTACCCAGGCGCTGCCCTGGCCTAAGGCATCTCCGGGGTTCTGCTGTGTCAGGGACCCAGGGCTGCGGTTTGGTCTTTCCTTTTCTTTTCTTTTCTTTTCTCTTCTTTTTTGTCTTCCAAATGAATGGTGACAGGCAGCCCGGGAAGGGATGGTGTGGCATGATCCTGGAGAATGCTAGATGGCATGTACTCTCATGCTGAGGGATGAGAGTAGAAGATGCCGACAGCTCTGGGAGCTCTGGTTTAGTGACCTGGTGTCATGGGCACTTGCATGACTTTCTCTATGCACATTTCCTAGCCCAGAAAGCAAGGGGAACTACCTCCGTTCAGCAGGAGAGGCAAGCACCACTCACCTGGGGTGTAAAGAGTCCATTCTGTCCCATGCGTTAGAGGACAGTGGCACCTAGGGGATCACACACGAACACATAGGCACATGTGTGGATGCACATGAAGGCCTACCCTGCCACCATGCCTCCGGCTGTGACTGAGGAGCCCCAGACTTTCCAGCACCCTCGTGAAACCCCACTGTGCTTTCTGCCATGGGCAACAATGGCTGGAACCAGATGGACCAAGGGCTGAAGAAAAGGTCCCTGTGTGGCATTAAAGTTGCTGCAGTTGCTGCTGGTACTCATGTAGGGGACTTCAGCCTCTGCCAGTGCAGTCAGAGCACAAAACCCACTGAGATGCAGATCCCTGCAGGGTCTTTGGGTACAAGTCCCTGCTAACTCCATACCACCCCAGATGTTCCTGACCAAGAATGAACTTCATGCCCATCCTGGAGCTACAGTCACCCCTGCAGGGAAAGGCAGGTTGGGTGGAGTCGCCTTGGAGGAGGCTCCCCAAAGAACACCTGCTCTGAGAATGGAATGGATGATTCACCACATGGCATGCTTCCCTGCAACTCAGCCTAGACTTGGTGCCCAGCCTGCTGGCGGGGGCTTGGAGCAGTCATAGAGGGAGCAGTCTTGGGTGAGTCACAGACCAAGAGGGCTGACCATTTGCACTTATGGGGGCTTACTCAGAAAAAGGCAGGCGGAACTAAGTTCTAGTCACTCTCCCTCCTTCTGGCTTCCCTTTGCCCGTGGTGACGATGACAAGTGCCATGAGACATGCTGATACATGTTTTCACTGCTTCCAAACTGTTGTTGAAAGTATCTGGGTCATGTTAAGCAAAAAAACTTAACTGGAGAAAGCACCACAGTTTCTCAGTGTAGGTGATCAAACTATATAGCCGATCATCTTAACCTTCACATTCAATATGGTAGCCACTGGCTACTCATGACAAGTTAAAATAAAATTAATTAAAATTTAGAATTCAGTCCCCAATTACACTAGCCACATTTGAAGCACTCAGTAGCTACAAGTGAGTACAATAATGAACAGCTCCACTATATACTCCATCATCACAGAATTTCTATTGGACAGAGCTGGTCTAAATACATAGCAAGTGTTAGACGTCCACGTGACTGCTCATTCATTTGTTTATCAACAAGTATTTATGGAGGGTCAGCCATGTGTTAGCAACTGTGGGGGAAACAAAGATGAAAAGCAGGTGGCTCTTGCATCCCAGCGGTTT